>JAQFZC010003271.1:0-19349 GCA_034695205.1 Dicyrtoma fusca
TTTCCCACTTTTCCCGTTACGAATAGGCTAACTGACTGGTAAGCCTGTTGAAGTTATAGTAAATTTAATGCTAACTGCTAATACGGGTTAAAAGGTTAGTCAATCCAGAAATTTACTAACTCTACGCTTCTAACGCTCCAGGAATTGCTTCTGCCGTCTGCATTAAGCGGTAGTTTTGTTCTGAAGACTCAAACTCCTAACATTTCACCTCCTGCAACCTGCAACCTAAAACTAGGGACCCATATCGAGATATCGAAGTCAGTTACGGGCTCACGCTGCTACAGCTACCTTGAAATGAAACACGAAGTAGAATTTGAATTCTACGTCAAGTCAACCGACATGAGGCAAACGTCAGGCAATAATCCATCCAGCCATCATCATCATCGCATCGTCAATTGAAATCGAAAGAGTCAAAAATAGATAATCGAAATAACTTCCATTAACCTTGCAACTCAAATCATTACCGAATCAGAAACCTATCCTTCAATCCTTGAGCATGACTTGGCTCTCGACAAGAAGCTAAAGTGTACTATCATCATCACTAACTGCTAACTAGCAAGCTACATAAAATTTACTTTAATAGGTACATACTGATATAATTATTATACTAAAGCGAAGGCTGGAATCACTATGAACGATGCGACGGCTAAGCTATAGATATTATTTATTGGCTTCTCCCATGCAACGCAACGTCAAGAAGAGGAAAATTACTTTACCATTTAATACAGTTAATCTAAACTACCACCTACAAGCATACATAGGTACTATATTATACAATGACGCAAATTCCAAGTCTCAAGTTCCTTAAAAAGTTCCAAGGAAAAAATCCCATAAACTGCATCGATCTCGTTTAATTAAATCAAATAATCCTACCATCTAAACTACATGGTCTAAACTTTATTGCAATTTGCAACTTTGTCCTGTAATGAAATAAACTTTGATGAGTCGAATTCCATTTTCAGCCACGTACTTATACCAACTACATAACATAACAAGTAAAGCTTATAAAAACTGTATACCTAAATGCTGAAGGCAACCGTATAATCAGTAATCTATCCGTGGGTAACTATCTCGCTAATTTAGTTTCAGCTTTAATTCAATTATTTCTATTTGGCTAGTTGAACATCAAGGGAATTCTTACCTGAATTCTGAAAGTATGTAAATCCGTGACTTGGCCCCTTTTCGCAAAGTCCTCATAGGTGAAAGCTGGATCATTAATAAAGGGTGAGACTTCGGGAAGGACAGAGACGGTGTTGGGTCCCGTATTACTCGTCAATAGATTCTCCTTCTCATGGCTATCATCTGAAGCAGCGACGTGCTCGAATCGCTTCTTGCGCTCTTCAGGACTGAGAACAAAAAAGGAACAAAAAAAAATTAAACATCGCACAAAAATTTCTTTCGAAAAAAATTTCAAAAAATTATACTGAGGCTCCTTACTCTTCAATAGGACTTGTTTCGGACAGATTTTTCATGGCGGCCATGATCGTGTCCACTTCGGAGATGGAGGAGAGGATGCTCTTCTTGGGTGGTGAGGCCGTGACCCCACTCGCCCCACCCGTCAAATTATGATGCGTGGCATTCTTCAAAAGTCCCGCCTTGCCGGTGTTGTTGTTACTGTGGTTGTTGTTGTTATTTGCACTACCATTTGAATGATGACTACTACCATGATGATGATTACTTGCATTACTATTATTGTTAAGGTAATTATGAATATTACTACTATCAGTCGATTTTAGTTTGGTTTCTATTCCAGTCTTGTCATTTTTGAATATTGATTCAACGTTTGGGACAGAGGAGGGAGGGGGGGAGGCGGGGGAGCCTCGGGCCAGGGCTGCCCCGCCACTGCTTCCACCACCAACACCGCCCCCGCCGCCGCCCAGAGCAGGAGCAGAGCCAATGGCGGCGGAGAGGGGCATCTCCTCCCCGGACTGACCCACGAGGATATTACTTGAGGGATGATAGTAGGGCTGATGATCCGGAACTCCGCTAGCGCCGGCCAGCAGGGAGGCCAGAACGGAGGTGGACACTTCCGGTGACATCATGGTCAGTCCAGAGCCACTGGGATTGTGAAGCCCTCCAGCAGTCATCCCACCACCCGTCGAGGCGGCGGCCGTGGCTGAGTTGCCAGTGGGGATGGGGTTGGACCAAGTATTGAAGCTACCCGGATCCAAATAGGTGTGTCCTTTGTCAAAATCAATTTCAGGTGTGATTCCACAGCCGTGAATGAAAGACGACAGAGAGTGAAAATGGGCTAAGAGCACCACAGCATGGACCACCTGGAATAGAAATAAAAAATTCAATTTAATTTCATTCAATTATGTACATCTGCCAGTGCCACAATATTTTGATGTTCCATTCAGAGTTGCCATACTTATGACACTTTTAAATTACATATTAGATTAGGACCTACTAAAGGGGCTTTAGGACTTTTTTGAGACATGAAAATATCATGTTTTGCGCTTTTTCAAAAAGTATAAATGATGTTTCGCTCGTTTTCAAAACGTTCAAAGGGTGTTTTCTTCCTTTTCAAAACGTAAAATAATCATGTTTTCCTCTTTTTCAAAACGTTCAAATCAACGTTTGGCTTTCTTTGCAAAACGTAAAAATCGCGTTTTGTTCAATTTCAAAACGTAAAATAAACATGTTTGCTCTTTTTCAAAACCTACAATAACTGTTTTTCCCGTTTTAAAAACGTAAAAATCATGTTTTGCTCTTTTCCAAAACGTTCAAATCACATTTTTTCTCTTTTTCCGAAACGTAAAAATCGTGTATTGTACATTTTCAGAACGTAAAATAATTATGTTTTGCTCGTTTTCAAACCGTTTAAATACTAACTGGCCTTCTTTTAAAACACCTTTTCCAGCCCACATTTTATAACGTTATATTTGGTAGGCTCCTATTTCTCTCACATTACCTGGCATCAAAGATTCCGCTATAAACACTTAAAAACAAATGCCCACTCCTTGAACAAGTAACAAGTATTTTGGCAAAAGGCAAAATGTTCGTTTGTAATTAAATTACAAAGCTGGTTTAAACAACAACACCCTAACTCGTTGATGTTTCCTCTTTCATTACAGGTAGTTTTCATAAATACACTGTCATCAATCATTTCAATCATTTTATCTCCATCACTTGAAAGAGACACTACAAAAACAAGACCACCGAAAAGTGATCTCTCACCACTCACACATGCCTACGCGAACAGAAAGAGAATCCTCAAGTTCTAGTGCTTCAAAAATGATTTCGTTTCAAATAACACTTCTAACCTGTTTCCGTCTCTGTTTTATTGACTCACAAGGGGAAAAACTCAAACTGTAAAAGATGTCAGGAAAAACTAGAGTTGATATGCATACATACATAAATCAAAAGAATGTAAAAAACAAAATGATCAACTTCACACTACACAGAACAGAAGGAATAAACAAAATAAGCCTACCTAAGCGTCAAAGGTATCACAATTACAAGCCTATAGAACTGTATCAATTCACACACAAAATAATTCAATATCAAAACAACAAATCCTATCGCATCACTCTATCAGTCAGTCTCTCGATATCCTCAACTTACAGATTTTAACCTTTTCGAAACCGTAATAAAGCTTGCTTTTGAAAATAGTGATTTCCGATTTTGACCTTTTTTTGAAAATGTTAATTCATTCTTGTGCCATTTTTGAAAGTACTGATTTCTTGTTTTGAACCTGTTTCAAAATGTCAGTTACCAGTTTTGTGTGACCTTTTTGAAAGTAGTTTTTTTATACTAGTTTTGAACCTTTTTAAAAATGCGAATTCCTTATTGCTGTGGGCTTTTTTAAAGCGTTATGTAGTTACTAGCGTTGGTCGTTCTTAAAGGTGCTGAACGATGGTTTTGCCCTTTTTGAAAGTGCTAATTTCATGTTTTGAACCTTTTGAAAATGTTAGTTACCAGTTTTGACATTTTTGAAAGTGTTTTTTACTAGTTTTGAAACCTTTTGAAAATGTTAATTCATTGTTGTGGCCTTTTTAAAGTATTAGTTGCTTGCTTTGGTCATTTTTAAAGTTGTTAAATTCTAGTTTTGCCCTTTTTGAAAGTGCTCATTTCTTGTTTTGAACCTTTTTGAAGATGTTAGTTACCAGTTTTGACTGGTGCCTTTTTGAAATTGTTTTTTCCTAGTTTTGAAACCTTTTGGAAATTCTGATTTCTGGTTTTGATCTTTTTGAAAGCGTTATTCACTAGTTTTAAATATTTTGAAAATGTACATTCGTAGAATACACACGTTTTTACGGTATTCTTTTAAAGTTCCACGGTTTCCCTGTTTCGAAAAGGTTAAATATTTCCATTTTACGGATCACAAAAGGCTAGATATAATATATCCGTAAGCCCTAAAAAACTAAATAAACTAACAAGATATAAATTACATTTGTCTAGCACTAGTTGAATGGTTTGACAGGGAAAATTGGAAAAGCGAAAGATCATTTGGGAAATGTGATACTCATCAAAATAAAAATATGTTTTCACATTTAGGCTACTTTGGTGTGAAGTGACACCACTAATACTGTGGCTATGCTGCGACTGCACTGATAACTGTGATCACTACAATCTCTCCTCCAATCTGCCATTGCCATCCAGTCAGTCAAATTTCAACTATAGCCAATATAGTTAACCGATAACGACCATGATTATAAGGCCAGGCCAGTAGTGTATAGTACAGTATGACAGTATAACAAACAGAAAAACAGAATCTAGTTGACAGGGCAGTAGTAGTGTCAGTAGTTTAATTCAATACTACGAGAGAGTGAACGTGATGTGGGCCTTGTGCCCCACATTGCGATTGCGATGCGAGAGCCTACATCACAAAAATATATGCAAGAGCATAATTTTATTCCCTATCAAAAGTCACTGAGAGAGTAGACAGTAGTAGTAAATTAAATACACTCAAGTTAAATAGTGCGCCCTCAGCAATAAAAGTGTGCATTAGCTCCTATAAACATGAGTTGAAATTAGTCATAAATACAGTCAAATGTCATAAACCTCCTGACCTACGAGAGACTCAAATGTCACACACCATCGCCATTCTTCCATCACCCTTCCCTCTCATCATCAAATCCCAAATCAAAAGAACGCTCCCAAGTACACACAAATTAAAAGGACGCCTTTAGTTCATCAATTTAGCATTTAGGAAAGGAACCTACATAAGTACATATAACGTAGTATGCATTAACTTTCATCCAACTTAACTGGTGCTGGTGGAAGGAAACCACTGGACTGAAACGATTTAAACAATTTGAAAACGAAAACGTCACTAAATCACTCAAGTGGAACTGACCAGACAAGAAAGTCAAGCTATCTTGCTAACACAAGGAGACAGAAGACTGACTCAAAGACTCTGAAACATACTTTTTTCGAGTATTCGAAAAAGCGAATAGCGAATAGCTAATTTATGTTCATTCTTTTCTTGATGCGAGCTATGCCTTCTGCAGGGCCACGCTCTGGGCCTGGCAAATACAAATACAATGGAAATAAAAATAATAAGATATAAACTTTGGGCACGAAAAATAAAGCAATACTAAGGTTAACCTTTCCAAAACGGTCTTTATTTAGTTTTACATCTTTTTGAAAGTGGTAATTTCTATAGTTTTGAATTGTTTAAAAACGTTAATTATTAGTTTTGGACTTTTTGAAAATGTTAATTTCCAGTTTTGGACTTTTTGAAAATGATAATTTCCAGCTTTAGCTTTTTTGAAAACGTTATTTACTAGTTTTTCCCCTTTTTGAAAATGTTAATTTCCAGCTTTGGCCTTTTTGAAAACTTTAATTACTAGTTTCTTCCCTTTTTGAAAATGTTAATTTCCAGTTTTGACCTTTTTGAAAATGTTAATTCCAGTGTTAGCCTTTTTGAAAATGTTAATTTCCTATTTTGGCCTTTTTGAAAATGTTAATTCGCAGTTTTGGCCTTTTTGAAAATGATAATTTCCAGCTTTAGCTTTTTTGAAAACGTTATTTACTAGTTTTCCCCCTTTTTGAAAATGTTAATTTCCAGTTTGGCCTTTTTGAAAACGTCAGATTTCTAGTTTTGACCCTTTTGAAAAAGTTGGTTTGTAGAGTAAAACTTTTGGAAAGCCATTTTTCCATCGTTTCCCAGTTCCGAATAGGTTAAGTATCTGAGTGCCTACTCTTATATTCTGTAGATAGGCTTTGTACACATAAAATACAGTGAAAAAAAAGAATGGATGGATGGATACATAATAGAACTCGTGTGGATAGGTATGCGTATTTTTATTTTTTTAAGGCTAGGAATGTTTATGCTAGTAGTAGTGGTAGGTAGTTACCTCAGAGAGTGACCAGCCAGCTTTTTTAGTCAGATAAATGAAATCTTCTTTCTTGAGAACCCAAGGTCGGTGAGCCATCATTTTATTAATATAGTACAAACTCGTGAGCTTGACTGGAGCAGCATCCAAACCACGGAGCCATTGTGGATCACCACCTTGGTACAGAAATTCACGCTTTTGTAACTCCATCAGGTAGGTGCACTGGTATCTGGATGCCGCCTAAAATTCAAAAAAAAAACACAAAAAAACATTAATTTTACATTAACTTCAACACAATTTCAACGCCAAGAATTACTGCCTTACTTTACTTTCACTACGAACTAAAAGATGGCAAACTAACGAACGAACGAACGAATCTGCCTCTGCATTCAAAAAGTAAAAAAAATTCATCCGCAAAGAGATTATGACGAGAGCATCCTCAACACAACCCTCGCCTGACAATCCATGAATGAATTACATCTTGAAAACACTACTAAACACTCCCTACACGATAACACGGTGTAGAATTTACATTACAAATTTACAAATCCTTTTTACCTCAAACTATTGTATCCGTTCATGTAAATCCTAAATGGTACAAAATAAATGTAAAGGCTTTAGCATTTCAGTCATCAGCATTCAGTCCCTCCTCCATTATTCATACACATTTCTGAAATAACTTTATATTTCGACTCCTTCATTACCATATATTTCCTTTCATTTTGATTTACACTCTTGCATTTTTCTTTCCTCTAACACAATACACTATATAGGTAAGTATGTATATAGCACACTTTAAAGGATAACAAGAAAGAGCGAGCATGCTTTTGAATTTTCGAATTGGAATTAAACGTCGACGACTGTAAGTCACAGCATTATTGTCGACCCACGGAAAATGGAAAATGTCAACGACCCACATTTTTATTTCCTTGTAATCTTTCTTTTCATTAAGTTTTTTCTTTTTTTTTTGTGTGTGCATAATTTGTCATTTTATTTATTTCTGTTATTTCTGTATTCTGTGCTACATTTATCTCTGGAGCTGGAGGCTGGAATATTTCTATAGATTTATGAGCAATTCTTCCTTCTAAAGTGTACTAGTAAGTCTAAAAATAAAATGACGCCTTTACAGATCCATAGCTCAAGCCTGTACCTACACTTTTATAATATTATTGTAATTTAAAATATACATGGGAGCTCAAAATAGAACTGCCGGTACGTTAATACAAAGCAAATAATATTCTTGAATATTTGCACAGCACAGCGCCATGTGTGCCTCCTCCTCTGCCTCTGAACATTACAATAATTATTATTATTACTACAATCTTCCTGATTCAATTTTCCCTTCCTTAATTTAGAGATGAACTCACGTTCTCAAATGACAGACAGATACAGTAGATACGTTTCAATTCATTTTCATTCAACAATTTATCATTTCTCACACATCTCGACCCGTCAACCGTTAATATTTTTCTAGTTTAGGTACACCTACAAAAATACGGATTATCTCTATGATGAAACGTGGGCTAGGCATGAAATCCTAATCATTAGTTTACTGAGTGTGTGAATCATTGAATTTTAAATTGTCTGCAAAACCAAAATTAGGATGACGCCAGCGAAGCAATGCAATAATGCTATCCAGTCAGAAAATATCTGGGTAGCTATTCTAGGCTCTAGGGAATATGTATTTACATGGAATGGAAATGCCACACGTCCAAACGGAATAGAATAGAAAAATATATTAAATTTTATCAAAACAGAACAGAAGAGAACATAAAACACACCACCACAACACCACACACACACACACAAATATAATATAGATAAATTATAGTTAGCAACAGAACTACAGAACAGCTTCTAGTGGCACTAGTGCAGTGTCAGAAGTTCTCACTAGTCAGCTCATTTCTAAAAATAACTTTTTATATAGGAAATATTAAACAAGGCTATGCTCATATAAATTTAATTATAAAATTGTTTTTTTTTGCAGGAAACCTGTTTCTTCTCTTTTATAATACAAATATGGAGGCATCTAGACACATAGGGACGTACATACAGGATTTCCAAGCGATGCGGCTGTATTCTTATGTATTATTGCATATAGATATAGTACAGGCTATATGTATCTATAGTGAGTATACCAACTCATAATTAAATAAAAGAAAAACATCGTGCTTCTATTTCTATTTCTATGAATATTTTATTCTACTGCAAGCTGCATTTACTCCTATTTACATTTTGCTGTGAATCATATCGTATACACATTTTAATTGCCTACCTACATTTTTTTTTACGTAATACTCGCAACGGATATACATAGTCTCGTCCTTCATTCCTTCCTAATAATAAATGTTTCGTCTAAAATCTAAAACAAGTTCCATTTCCAAACAAAACCAACAGCCCTCCATATTATGTATTTACTCCATCGCACTAATTATTTTTGGAAACAACACCAACAACAAAATGCGAATCTAGCTTACAAATTGCAACGCAGTTTATGCCGGCAAATCCAATTTCCTAACCAATGCCAATACTCCAATACGCAGTACACCAACACATTTAAAAGTTACAAACTTTAAGACAAAATACTTCTATACAACCTTACAATTATTATTACAATTACCCAAAACTGTTATCCCACAGCCAACTAGGGCAGCTTACTGAACACAAGAGCCTCAGTGCCCCAAAACAAATTGTGAGAAATCCGCTAACTTATCGATTTACAGAGCAAGTTCTAAGACTTAGAGACCCCGCGTTAGTTTGTTTGCTTTTAGAGAGCATTTACAATTTTTTGAACTTTACGACAAAGTTGAATGAACAAGAAAAGTAAAAATAGGTAAAAGGTGGTTTACATCCATCCATACGTATATGTATACGACCCACGTCAATGGACGGAAGTTACAGTTTACAGAACTCGTACACTGTACTCTGTACACAGTTAC
Source organism: Dicyrtoma fusca (assembly GCA_034695205.1). Taxonomy (NCBI): domain Eukaryota; kingdom Metazoa; phylum Arthropoda; class Collembola; order Symphypleona; family Dicyrtomidae; genus Dicyrtoma; species Dicyrtoma fusca. The sequence goes on from JAQFZC010003271.1 coordinate 9,224, forward strand.
AGAGTATTATCGATCAGTTTGCTCTCATGTCATGAGCCATTACAATTAATTAAACGGAAAGAGCAGAATACCCACAAAACTACAATAACCACCACACCACTACCGTCTCGGTACATGTAGCTATACAGTATAGCCGTCTCTATATAGCCCTATATAGCAATAGCATCACCCACCACAGTATTTAGACCCCCATTATGTGCTCTTACGATACGATTACGACACATGATAATGCCATAAAAAATACAAGAAAGAAAGGAAAAAAAAACAAGCAAACAACCTACACAATAAGGCTAATAATAATACACCACAGAATACCAGACCAGCAGTACAAAACAAAGCCCATTAACTCCCATATGTTAATCACCCTATATGCAATGCACTGCACAGTTCACAATTTTTCAAATTGCACCAATAATCCCTACAGGCTACAGGTAATTGCAAAACAACTAATTAGCCGTACATACAACATAATTACTATGAGTAAATCCACATTTTACAAAAATCTAGAGTAAAAATGTCATTAGGAAAGTAGTTACCATGTAAATGGTAAATCGTAAGTTCGTATAAGCCAGTACGTTCCAATCCACCTACGAAAAATTTAGGACGAATCATCCCAAAACGGTACTATTTTATCAGTGCAGTGTACATAGTACAATTAACAAGTAAAAGAACTTCCTATAATTAAAATAAAAGAGGCACATTTTGCATCATCTCTGGATTGGAGGCTAAAGGAGGGCAATGCTTTTCTAATGACACGATAAAAACTTGAGAGCCTCTGTCGTGTCTCACTTCTCCGTGGCTATACAGTAGACAGTAGGTACGTAGGTATAGTTGTGTTTCTTTAATAGAAACCAGAATTGCGGATTCTTCTACATTTTTGCAGATCTACGGATAGATGTATGTACATAGCTAGGAAGGTACTAAAGGTGGTGTCTCCTGGTTGCGCGTGTCATAAAAGGAAAGAATAAAGAGAAAAGAGAACCAAACCAAACCGAACTAAACCACATATGAGACGATTAAAACTACCGTTTGAGACAGACAGACAGACACACACACACACTAGACCGACGAAGCTATCAAAAAATTGACAACGACAGACTATCTGCAGTCTCGTCAGTTTCTGCAACTCAGCGGAAGATGATTCAGATCTTAGGAGCCTCTCAAATATGACGTCAACGGAAGGCAAGATCGGTATATTGAATTATGAAATTCCACGTTTTTTACTCAGTTTAAAAAAGTCAAAAAATGTTGTGTTGATTCCTTTAGAAAACGCGTCTATTACGCTTTTACACTTTTTCGAAACGTTAAACCTTGATTTGCCTCCTTCTGAAAACGCTTCAAATGCGTTTTTACACTATTTTAAAACGGTAAATTGCTCCCTTTTAAAAACGCTTCTAGTGCGTTTTCACACTTTTTAAAAAAGTTAAATCATGTGCTGCTCCCTTTTGAAAACGCTTCTATTGAGCATTCACACTTTTTCAAACCGTCAAATCCTGTTTTGCTTCCTTTTGAAAACGCTTTTATTGCGCTTCTACATTTTTTCAAAAAGTTAAATCTTGTTTAGCTTGCCCCTGAAAACGCTTCCCACGCGTTTTCATACTTTTTCAAAAGGTTAAAGCTTGTTTTGCTTTCTTTAAAAACTCCAGTATTACGTCGTCCGTCGTTTCTACGCATTTTGATAAAAAATACTAGTACTTTTGCCTTTTCCACGCCAAATCCTATGACGTAATAGTTGCAAGGCTCCCTAGCACACAATCCAATCCTGTCGCAGCCATTTGGGAGAGCATAGGACATAAGGAAATGAAAGGTAAATATAGATGTACCTACATATAGCCTATAGTAAATAAAACCTAGAAAGGTATTTTAATACATTATCTGTCCATGCAAGACACGGTGAAGCAACGACCAGAACCAAAGGCCAAGACCTACAACTAAAACTAAAGCAAAAACCAATAGAACAGTACCGCAAGAAAGAGCATAGCAGATGCTCCTCGCTCAAGAAGATGTCTCAAGTCAAAGTTAAATAGTCATGTGTAGTGAAATGAGGTGACAATTGTGACAGACAAGATAAATGAAAGATGAGGAAGAATTGATCTAGTTCCTCCAACAGCGTCGAGAACTCGTCTCTTCGCCTTTTTACGACAATCATAACAGCACATAAAGACGAACCAACTACTGTCTTCGACCTTTTCATCACTCCACGTGTCTCACAGTCACAGGGCAGAATAGAACAGAACAAAAACTTCTATCTGCACACATTCACACACATACACAGGTAATAATAATCCTAACAGTTTAACCTCGCTTTGTCTTTTGACGCCCTGGCCTGGCTTGGGCTTTGGCAATCACTGCCTTCATCCCGTCATGCTCTACGAATTCTAAAATTCGACAATTTCTTTTTTGTTTATACAAATACATACAAATCCCGCCTACCTTCTTCATTCAATAGCAAACACCATCTCCAAAATCTACAGCAGTCTCTAGCTTATTCGCTGGCGTCAGTTTTTAAACCCAAAATGTGTGATTTTCTCTTTTGAATGTAGGATTGACGATTCTGTCTTAAATCTTGCCATTTCTACGCAACTGTACTGCAAACCCAACAAACTGCAAAAACATTGTACAGTAGAAGATTGTGAGTCCAGGTCACAAACATGGGCAACCGCAGCACAGCCATCCCTCACTCCTTCAACCCAATAAATCCAAATTTTAAAGACGAAGCGAAAGGAAAACAAGGTTTAATTATGCAGAAAGGAATAAATTCATTGAAAATAAACCAGTTTATTGAATTAGACGAGAGACTGTGCCAGAACTGCAGTGAAGCTGGTGGCTCTGACTGGTGGTAGCTATGAGGCTGGTTACTTGGGTCTTTTATAGAATCCAAAAATCCAAATCTTTAGCCTGGGTCATACACATACATAGTGTACCTACCTATTATACAAGAGTGCCTATATACCTATATATCAGCTATATAAGGCAAAGGGAACGACAAGATGAAAATGAAGAGATGAAGACCAACCATTTTAAAAATATGGCACTTTGCCCAAATGCCAACGTCTATTCCCTTCCTTCCCTTCCATTCCATTCCCTTCCCCCTTCGGGCTTCAACAGACATTCAGAATAATTGTTTCTTATCTTTTTAAAAGATAGATGCTCACAATTTACTCTAATTTTCTACTGCCACCGCCACAGTTGCTCAAGTTTCTTGCTACCACCACCAACCGAGTCAAACCACTTTAGGATTTACTTTATAAACAATAACTTTAAAATCTATGCAGCATCTTCAATTTAAATTGCCTTACAATTGATAGGCTATTTTAGCTATTTTAGATTCCCAAGTTCAGCCATAACTTTAATAAACGAAGAAATGGAAAGGAAAACGAAAAAGGAACCCAAGGACTAACTAAACATATCCGTAAATCAACAATTTAGGAATCCCAAGCTTGCTTTCTTAGTTCTTAGAAAGCCTCGAAACTTTTAATAATAAATGTGTCTGTCACATGTTCCGTCCGTTGCAAGAAGTTAAGTGTGGAGATTCACACTTTTACGAAATAGACAGACAGATTCACTAAATATTTTGCAAGCGCCAGCCACTGACTGCATTGCACTGCATTGGAATTGATAGCACACTCAATTATACAGCACCTTCCACACACACGTCTGTTTATAACTAGAAATTTAGACACCAGAGCAGAGCGTCCACAAAGGAATGTGTAGGGAAGGGAATGTCGAATGTAAATGTAGAGCACCCAAACCTATTCAACCTCGCATATTGACCTACGTAACATCCATTAAATTAAATTCACACCACAAGTCTAGTGTCTAACGATCTCTCACACTCACCACAGTCTAAAGACGAAATTTTTCCTTCAAGTTTTGAACATTGATAGAAACACCAAGAAAACCCACGTACACACTACACACCGTCAGTAACATCTACAGGCAAAAAGCAAGTCAACTAGAAAATTCAATTTGAATCTCCAAGAACTCCTTCAAGATGATTCCAAGAGCTAACCGAGATACAACTACAACTATAGTACAGGCTGGCATTCCAATGCAATCATTACATCGGGAGATCGGGAATCGGGACCGCATTCGGGGTTTCAAGATATTCACCCAGAAAAAAAATTGTCAATAACAAACACACTATAGGTATAGTAGATAGCATAGCAAATTTAGCTTAGAGGCAAAAACATTTAAAAAGCCCGTGAGAAGGCAAGACTGTGTGACTGTGTGTGTATGCTCAGTTAAATTTTAGTTTCTATTAAAAGAACTGCTGGCAAAAGGTTAAATGAACCTACGAGCTCTCCAACTAAAAAAAAACAAACTATGAAACATTTTTATGCGTATAGATATAGACAAGTCATACCATTGTGATGCCATTGCCAACCCAATAACAAAACAAGCCAGGAGAAAAACAGAACCATCAAACCACATTAGTATCAACACCCCGAGCACTAACACTTAACACCCCACCAGCCAACCAACCCACCAACCATCAACCAACTCCAAACACATAAACAATCTTGTAAAAATAGTTTTATGCGTGAATTCAATTTTAAGCATTTTTGCGGTTCAACTCTGCTATAGGTATATATCGCCCTGTCAATGCTCTATGCACAAGGCATTTACAAACTAAAACTAACAACTAGCCGTAAATTGTAAATAATCACAGTTGCTTCAGTAGCCAGTAAGCCAGTACCAGTGCCAATGCCAGTAAGACACACGTTCTAACAAAATTTGGGCTTGAAAAGCTGGGTAGGTATTTGTATTTTGAAAATAGGCAAATCAGGAATTGAGCAGGAGACTGAACGAAAAAAAAAATAGAACATTGATGCATAATAGCGCCTCCAATTTCAATCTAGAATGTTTGAATGGTATCATCGAAACGACAAACGACCCTTGAATGTGTATAGTAGTTAATAGTTCAGTGAGGAAACATACTTTGCACGTACCATGAGCAATTTAACCTACTTTTAAAGCCATCCGTGATGCTCAATAACATTACAAATTCTAATATTAAAACTTTTCCTGCCTTCAATCTCTAATTACACCCGCCGGAGAGAGAATGAGAGAGAGAGAGAGAGAAAACATCTCCCCAGTACATTTCCATGAGCATGTTTACACAAAAGCTATTTCTTGGATGTAATTATTGAACACACACAAAGACACACTCACAATGGAAGTAAACACATGTCAATCTTTCGGTTGCTCTGTTCTGTTAGTAAAGATTTCTTTAAAAACTTTACGAACTAACTTAACATAGAACTTTGGTAGGTAGTTAGTTAGCACCAGCAAAAATGAACAAACTTACCTACCTAAGTAAGGTACATCGTCATTAATTTTCAAATTTATTGCAGAATACATAACAAAATAAAAAAAACTACTCCAAAAATTAAATTAAACACTCCTGGCCTGCATTTATTAAACTGTGTATGTATGTATTTGGCACTTACAAAGTTAAAATGACGGGCCGGCCGGCCGGCGAAATGACCGGCCGGCATCCTGACTAACTGTCAATCATTCATCAAAAGAAAACAAGAAAATAAAGCATATCACCTCATCAGAACAGTTCACTCACTCACGTCAACACAGTAGATCATCCATCAGAGCAACGAACTTATCTACTCCACCTTCACCATTACGATTTCCTTCATCTATTTAATTTTTTTTTATTACTGTACTATATAGCATAGCATATAGACATAGGCAAAGTTAAAGCCCACAAAGGATAGAAAAGTACCTCATTTAATTTAATTTAATTTGATCCTGTCATGCGATACACAGGCACACTGCACTCTTAACTAATAAAATGCACTCGAATCGACTGCAATGTGGGCATACCTAGGCAAGTAGGTACCTACCTAAGACTATTAGCTCTCTACACGAATAAAAGGAAGCCACTCTAAAAAGGCAGGCAAATAGGTACATATTGGTTTTATTGGTCAATTTCATACAAAATACGTACGTATGCAATGAATGCTAAAGAATACGAAAACACAAAAAAAAAGAGGAAAAAAGAGAAAAAAAAATTGCAACATGCAATTTTGATGCACACCCAATTATTTCATTCATGTTAACTTTAATGATACGCTCTCCGCGTCCAAAGCCCGTTACTGTACATCTGATAGGCATCCATTTCCTAATTTCCTCCGCGAATGGACCTTTTTCATGTTTAAGGCTTTCATGCATTTAATCTGCCTTGTAACCCTTCATTTACTATGCAGAGTGTATACAAAGTAGGCGCTTAGAGTTATCATCTGTATTCTGTCTCTGTAATCTTCACTTTGCATTGCATGGAAATGAATGCACACACGAGTAGGAGCTAAGCTTCGCTATAAATCCTCCATCTCTAGACATTATCCTAGTTGCATTCCCAATTCCAATCCCATTTCCAGTCTAGTCCAGAGAAAAGGAGAACGGAAGCGAAAAACACATTAAGACACACCACATAGTACATATTATGTAGAACAAAAAAAGGCATTGAGACGATCGCAATCGACTATCTGTACTTCTTGTGTAACTAGTAACTTAATCAGGGGCCTTGCAAATAGGACATCATACAATTTCAATCTTTAAACTGAAAAGAGGTATTTTCTAAAGGGGCAAAATTTTAAAACGACGTACCTTTTCGAAACGGTATTACACTTAGATTTAGTTAGAACGTTTTTTAAAACGACAATATCTAGTTTTTTAACCTTTTGAAAGTGTTATTTATACTAGTTTTGACCATTTTGAAAGTGTTATTTACTAGGTTTAACCATTTTGAAAAAGTGTTATTTACTAGTTTTGACCGTTTTGAAAAAGTGTTATTTACTTGTTTCGACCATTCTGGAAAAGTGCTATTTACTAGTTTTGACCGTTTTGAAAAAGTGTTATTTACTAGTTTAGACCGTTTTGGAAAAGTTAATTTATAGTTTAGTTTCCCCGTTCCGAATAGGTTAAAAAAAGACGCTAAAAAACCTAAGTGTCACACTTTAAAAACCCGCCAAACCTTATATTACATTTTTGCAAAATAACCCTGAAACAAAACAACTAGATACTAGCCGTTCAAAAAGCTGTAATTTGTGGAAAAAAAACTTTTTAAAAAACGGGTAAAACGTGGAATGAACGCTGCGGAAAACGTTAAATATCTCATTTAGAGATTTTCAAACGATTTCAAAACACTAGATCTAACTGTAAGCACCTAATCACATCTGAAATGCCCCTAAAAAGATAAAGTTACCCATAAAAGACGAGTGACTAGACATTCGGCTCGCGTGATCTTCTCAGAATACAAAACCACAGAACAGTACAGACAGACAGACTAGCGAGCGACAGAGCATCATGTTAATTTAGCTACCTAATCCCAGTCTACATTTCTGCATTAATCGCTGCACATGCAATTTGAATTTTTAGAATTGCACCAACTTTGCATTGCACCGTAACACCGCATCGTATTACTGACTGAATGTTGACGTAGGTACCTTCAACATAATTTTACGGTCAAACGGATTGAACTGTACTGTCACTAACTACATAGTACTACCAAGTACCTATTCCTACACCTACAACAATTATCCCTCGTAGCTACATGCATACGTAATTACTGTACATGTAGATGATAATTTTTCGCAATGGTAAGGCTTCATTGTTCATTACCTTAATGCAACTTTGACGTTCAACATTCAAAGGAAACGAAGCTGACGATGAAGAAACACATGTGGCACTTTTTTCCAAGTTGCCATCACCATTATAAATGCCACATGCAAAATGCTACACATGCCTATTAGTAATAACTATGTACCTACCTACATGGAAAAATAAATGGGAATTTCATTTAAATACCTGCATACAGTGCCAAAGACTGAACCTGACAGACATCGGCTTGGCAAGCCTTGGCTTTGGCTTTAGCTTTGACTGGCCAATATAGTAATTTCATTTGTAAGGAACGGTAGTGAAACCTATAATTTGGAGACCGTTTTCAAACCGTACCGAAAAAAAAAACTATTTACAAAGTTACAAAAGTATAGGTATGATTTCTAAGCTAACTTTATGCACAATGCAATGCCAATGTATGCGAGTTGAGCATACAGATAAACGTTCGGCGATCCTCGTTGTATTTTCTTCTCAATTTCCATTTCCATCATACCTAATACTAATGAGAAAAAATGAAGCCGTCGTACACCTACAAGCATGATTGGCATATATGTAATGCCTATACGTACTACCTATATACAATTAGACGCACATTATAGAGGCTTACCGTCGGTCAACCAATGATTACGGGGATGGGGATGGCGATACCTATACTACTTCAAAATGAGTTCCCATATACACTATGTAGGTAGGGATGTAAAATAAGTATAGGTTGTTCGTAGCTATAATGAGTACTACCTATCTTTTTACAGCTACACTACACTGCACTGTAATCTAGAGCTAGAAACAAGATACAAGGTACCATTACATAGAAGAGCACAGCTGAGAACAAATAGTTCCAAAGGTACTGGTACTGTGGGCAAATGAACCTATAATTATATACTGTTACACTGTTAGTATGCATACCTACGTAGGTATGTAGGTAGGTAGCTAGGTACATATAGTTCAAGGTAATTCAAATTTGAATTCCGGCTAATGAAACCACCTGCACTTTAATTTTGTCCCTAGATATACGTACATAGGTATAGGTAGGCAGTACCTGAATGTATCACTGTGGATGCAATTCTATTGTTTTGCAGAGATGCTCCTATTCTATCACCTCTAGAAATCTCACAGCAGCCGTATGAGGGAAGGGGCCTCTCAAATATGACGTCTTGAGAACGGTAAGGTACTTTGAAATACGAAAATTCCATGTTCTACACAGTTTATAGAAGTTAAATGCTGTTTTTCTCCCTTTTGAAAACGCTTTAAACGCGATTTCACACTTTTTCAGAAAGTTAAATCTTGTTTCGCTTACTTTTGCAAACACTTCCAATGAGTTTTCGGACGTTTTCAAAAGGTTAAATATTATTTTAATTCCTTTTGAAAACGCTTCAAATGCTTTTTTACACTTTTTCAAAAAGCAAAATCTTGTTTTGCTTCGTTTTAAACCAGCTTCAAATGCGTTTTTACTACTTTTTAAAAACTTCAAATCTTGTATTGGTTGCTTTTGAAAGTGTTTATAATGCATTATCACACTTTTTCAAAAAGTTTAAATCTTGTTTCGCTTTATTTTGAAAACGCCTCAAATGCGTTTTTACACTTTTTCAAAAAGTAAAATCTTGTCTTGCTCCCAATGAAAAAACTGTAGTATTACATCGTTTTTACACATTTTGAAAAAAACGATTAATACTTGTGCCTTTTTCATCGCTGTTTTCCACGTCAAATCAAATGACACCATAATATTTGCACGGCCCTTAATAAGTAAGTATGTACCACCTTCATGTTCCTGTACAGAGATAAATGCTATGGTAGAATAAAATCCCTACTACCTTATTACCTATCTACAGTGTAAGCGTCCCTATTTACTACTTACCTACCCAACAGAATATTTAATGAGAATGCAATGCACTTTATACCGATCAGCTGATTTTATGGTGTGGTAGTGCATCAACAATTATTGCAGCCTCCTATCGCATATCGGAAAAAAATTAATGATTCTAAAATGCAACGGCAACACTTTATAGTTCGAAGAAAAAACCAGGCAATGAAATCACTAACTACACCGTAAGTACTTACATAGGCAGTACACAGTATCTCCATCACCGGTTTCCCTGTTCAAGTGTGAGTAGTACCGCAAACCGTTGACCGTAACAAAGCAAAGGCTCAAACTGGATTTACAATTGCATTATTAACCAACCATTTGCTATCAGTATTTTTCAAAATAATACTTAATGCCAACATTGCCAACTGATTTTCCAATCTATTTCACGACAAACAAACGCTGTGTCAGCCAGTCACTCAGTCAGTCAGTCGCATCTGCACGGAATTTAAATTCTCAACATCAATCTACAAATCTACTGAATAGTTTTCTAATAGGCAGGTACATCTCAAACTCAAATGTCAAAACATTTCCATTATTTGTACGTCACTCTGCACATAAGGAAAAAAGGCCCTGAAAACGCTAATCAGGGATATTTTAGGTATAAAGTAAAAGTGCTCCGATCTTTTT
>JAQFZC010003272.1:0-19347 GCA_034695205.1 Dicyrtoma fusca
CAGTCATCACTGGGATTTTAGATTTGGAGTCTGGTGGCTTGACCACCGATGACAGATTTGGAATGTTCAGTCATCCACATTTATTTTGACTCTCTTATTTTTTCCATCTCTTACTCATCATTTCACACATTTTTCCAATTCCAAATTTAATAAAATAAATAAACTGTCCAGTTTTGTACAAAAATACCGGCCTTCCATTAATTATTTTTGGACGTATAACACTATTAAAATTATAATTTGAGTTACTGAAGCGGACCTCTGTTTCTATTGCTTTGTAAATGTATGCGTGTATACATATACAATGTATATCGAATACAAAACGGTTATACCAGTCGATCATGAAGTTGAATCGGAAACATATTTGGAAAATGATTTCTCTCCCCCTTTCTCTCTCTCTCTCTCTCTCTCTCTCTCTCTCCCTGTACACATTCCATGTTCTAGTAGCAAAAAAATAAGAAACGAGAAAAGAATCTACAAGCATTTCCTTCTATCCGAATACCGTACTCATATTCACGTGTAAAGAGTGTTACCCTCCCCTTTGACACTTCTACTTCAAATCGATATTTGGGATTTCACATGTATTTGGTTTACAACCCCAACTTCAGTCAAGTGAGAGGGTTGCTACACTATATCTTCAGCAACATGCTCAGCAAAAAGCAAATACAAATAAGTTATATATATATTATAAACCTCCTCTTTGGGACCAAAGATTATGTTCGCGTTGAATAATGAATCCATCACCCCCTCGCCGATGATGCTGCAAATGACGTGAATAAGATGTGACGTAAGGATTTCAAGGAGCGATCAATAAATATGTAGGTGCCACAGTGGACGAGTACAATCAGTGATTGATGATAACGATTATGTTATCTTTATTTGTTCTATAGTTTATGGAAACAGTGTTATCAAGGGAAATAATGGAATTTAAACATTCAAATATCTTCCCAAGGCGTTCTTGATTAAGATTTCGTATTCGGTGTGTGCCTCTTCCTTGCCATCGTATGCTACGTAGCAGCATCCATGACTTGCGTGGACCTTTCCGATGGTAACAGTTCCATTTGTGACCACACGTCCAATGTAGTAAGGTTCTGGAAATTGTTAACAACTAATTAAACACGCAGAAGGTACACAATAAATTTAGTGCAAATAAGGACTAAATAATGATAACGTATTATATTGAACTTATGTCACGTAGTAAGATATGGATTGGATTGTATACCCCCATCGTTGTCTTGACCACCTGAAATTTACAATATTAACATTTATTGTCTGCTATGGAATACAACTTTTCAAAATTAAAACGTTCAAGTTAGAATGTTGGCAAATAAGCAAGTTAGCACCTATTAATTTAATGCGAACAATCGTTCTAAATGTTATTAGTATTTACCTTGGAGTGCGTGTGGTGGGATAGCACCGCCACTAGCGTCAACCTAGATTGTTCAAAAAGTTGGGATTACTAAGAGGCTTATTATTGCTATCAGCATTGAATACATACATAGTAATGGGAAATTGCTAGTCCCTTTGCTAATGATAACATAAAACGGATTAAAATCGGCCACATGGATGCAGAAGACTATTATTACACGGTTTTTCTTGCGCTTTCATGCTTCCGATTTTTAACGCTTACAAAGCTAAATAATTGTAGGCTCTACAATAACCAGTAGCAATTTCCGCAATAATATATAATTCGTAAATGTGCAAAAGATATTACCCAGGATAGAGACGCTGGTGGGGCGATTAGAACCTGGAAATGGAAAAATAAACATTTTTGGTTAAGTCTGTGTACTGGTTCAGTTATTGCTTGAAATATTAAATCTTGTTGTAAAACTAATTCTAATCGCCGTTATTACAGCTCCAGAAAGACTATAGTTACCTCGTAAGTTTCGCACGCAACTTCTTCCATGTTGTATGGAATGTAGACGTGGGTGTGGCTGATGTGTAATTTTCCGGGAACAGTAGCGCCTTCATGATGAGCTCTGGCGACGTACAGCTTATTTCCACCGTCAATACCGGCATGAATGCCGTATTTCGGTTTTGCTCCTCCTGTCATTTCAATCCACTCGCAATTTTGTGGGTCGCCCATTTTGCAGAATAACAAGTTATTCTCGAAACCGAAAAGGCAAGATGAAAGTGAGTTCTGAACCAGCACACACACTAATTTGGACTGAGAGAGATTCGGAGATGGCAGTTCTCAAATAGCAATTTTTTATCTAATTGTCCTCAAAGCAAGAATGTCACCTCTTCACTTGAAAACTATATCATTGAAGGGGAAGCGTACGTGTACTTACTGAGTCATACCTGACATACCGTGCTCCACCTATGGCCTATGATATAGTGTGTCAGTGTCAAACCTAATCTCTGTTTGCAATGCATTTATTGGTTTCGTAATCGTGTGGTGTGGTTTAGATACAATTACCGGTCAATTAGTTTCTTCTCAGGCAAAGTAAGGCATGCTCTTGCTTATCAGAAATTATGTATGTATTAGTTACTTGTTTTATTTTGTAGTAAACTGAAAAAATGTATTTTGTGTCGTACATCATCATGTATGTCAGATATCAGCCGTCAATAGTTTTTTTCTGACAAGCTGGCTAAAGTCATGAAAAATAATGACAAGTTTTTTAAGGATTGGGTAGGACCTATCCTACATGTTGAAATACATCGAAATAATTAGATATAGATAGTACAAACGCAGAGGGAAATGTCTGCGCCACCAGTCAGAACAATTATACGATGAAGTTTCAAACATTTATTGATATTTCTGCCGGTGATAAATTAAGTAAGCAATGAGGCATACTTAAAAATAAATCATGGGAATCATTGTGAATTTTCATGTGTACCAAAATAGCTTGCAAAATATGAGCAAAAATGAAAATGATGTACGCTTAAAGTCTGGAACTGAACAGCAAAAATGAAAGTTGGCCTATTTGTGATACTGTTCATTGTTCTCGTTTACTTTGACAGCTTCAACGATGTCCCACGTATCATGAAATAAGCTGTGTTTTTAAAATTTTGCACAGACACAAGTTAATGAAGCAATCACTTATGAATTAATAGGTAATAACCAATTTCCCCCGTAGGTGCAGGCATGTTTAAATGTAAACGGTACTTATTTATTATGGGATGCAGAATGCTTAACGCCAGCTATGCACTGAGATGAATCCACATTCAGTTTACCTACGTAACCAAATACAACTTTTTTCCATACAATATGCACTACAATAATTATGATTACAATCACTTACGAGCGGATTCATTATATCTACGGAATACATGAGCTTCACTTGAGACTTAATATGCGCCGTGGAGCTACACGGAGACTTGCAACAATAAAATCGTTAGGGCAACAACGGAAATTGGAAACACACCTACAGTTACTCAAGTACATAATCTAGACAAGGTGATCTAATTCACCTGTACAGACCGCCCACCAGGTTACTAAATAATTTAATGACTAGAACTAAAACCAAGGATGATTTTATCTTGCCAGTTTTAAGTGAGTTATTTTCCTTCGGCGACCATTACAAAGTTTAAAAGTCTAGTTTGTCCGTAAAGCTTGTGATTGGAAACAAAGGCAGATAAAATGTTAACAAAACAGTATAAAATCCCATGACTTTTGACTTTTATCAGTGAAGTGACTTCTATTATCTTTCGAACACGTATAAAAAGATAGATGTTTATACGTTGCTTATATCAATTATTTCAAAGCTTTTACGACTTCTAGCGTACCGGTTCATACTTAGGTAATTTGTAAATAATTTAAGTGAAGTAAACGAGCACATCGATAGAAACTATTTATAAATCTGTTTTTTTTCAGACACTCAAATAAACTTATTTGTACATACTTAGTTGCAATTACGGGAGCCTATATACTGACAAGTAACCGACGGACTAGTCCGCAAACCAGCTACTACTGTATTACAATAATTAGGTAACCAAAAACTTACAATAATTGTAAACGACTGAGATAGTTCCCTCATGAGGATGATTGATGTAATGTGTATGTATCTGTAAGTTGCTGGGATTAAATTTTCATTCATGATAAAAGTGTCTACTATCAAGCGGTACTCGTATAATACGTTTATACAGCTATACTCTCATAGGACCAGTGGCGGACTGGGAGGGTGAAAATATCCCTGGCAATCAAGAGCAAGCCGTTGGGCCACAAGGGCAAAAGGCCCTTTTATTTAATCAATGTAGTACATAGTACATAAACCAGGCCTCCCTGGCAACGCCACATTGCGCACCTGTCCAGTCCGACCCTGCGTAGGACCATACCCGTCCAAAAGCCAGAAGCTTTTAACCAACCTTTCTCTCATACACAAGTTAGCATACGTACCTGGATACTTAATTTATATGTAATTACTTAGGAATAATTTATTAGCTGAAAATATAAAATTGTAAATGAGCCGTAGTTTATGTACATGTCACCTATTTTTTTGATTCACGACAGCCTTTTTTTATGCAACAGATCAGAGAAAATTCAATGACCTACATTGCAAAGTAGTTAGCGCTAGAAGTTGATTTGTATGATTTTAAGATTACCTGAAACTATACTGTTGCTGTAGCTCAAGGAAATTCACCGCAATCGGAATTGAAAATTAACAAAAGACTTCTGTTTTGACAATTTGACACCAACGTTGCGTTGTTGAACAACTGAACCAAACTGGAGCTGCACTGAAGAAAAATAGTCAAAATCTACAAGCTTTTAACTGTCACTACAATTTTGCTGTTCAGCAACAAGTTTATCAGTAAAAGGCTCTATCTATATTTTCCGAGTTTTATTACTAATGTCATTTTATCTTCTGACCATTAAGAGCATACTAACAGAGGTGTATCTGCGTAGTAATAAATACGAATTAAAGTTCTAAATCCACTATTTCCCTTATTTGTTCTAAGCTCGTGTCATTTTGTTATTGTCATGGATTTCTGAGTTTCAAAATCGCTTTTGTCAGTCAAAATGAGTGAGTTCGGTGAACAAATGCAACACTGAATTTTGAAACCTCGCAAGTATCTGTAGTGTGCTATTACATTTATTAAGTACCTACATAGATTTAATCTCTTATATGTAAGCGTACGTGTCAATCTACCATCAGTCCAGCCATACGCCCCAAGGTGGGAACCCATTATGAGCCCATTACTCTTTTTAACAATATTGCTAATGACGACCGAATATTCATTGTTTTTCTATTCGTGAAACTGTTATATATAACTGTATTGAATTTGGGATGATGCGGTCATTAAATCATACAAAACAAGTTAATATGAATGTACGTACCTAGTTAAATCCACCCTGCTCACATGAATTAATTGCAAAGAAATTTAGTAGTAGTTAGTAACACCTTTATGATCCTTAAAACAAGTTTTTGTGCATGCATGTATGTATCTGCTGTGTTTGCTTTCAAGACGCGCTATAGAGTGGCGACGACTGACTATTTAATGAACACGTTGACAATATCTGTGCTGTGGGTAGAAGTGCTATGAAGATACAAAATACCTATAGCACTATACCTATAGTCTGCAGACAGTACGCTTTAATCAATGTACAAACTATAAAGTGCAGCGCTTTGTATATGTCCAGTGTTTTATCAGTACTTGCGGTACTTATTTCTCGGTTGAACTAAAATTAGTGGATTTATTACCACTTGTTTTTTGCATATACAAGGTACATATACCTGTTGTGCCTAATAATTATATCTGGTTGCAATCAACCACTAACGGCTATCAATATACTTTTGGAACTTCAGAACCTCTTGAGACTGGTCTAGACAAGCGGAATTTTCACTTCAAAAGTAATGTTAATTTTAGTTTTAATTTCACGCCACAAATGCATTGGATGAACCAAATTGTCAATAACTTATTTTCCAATTAGTATCGGAAGTTGCTTGGGACACAGCGAGATCTTGAGAAGGCAGCATGCAGTCCTGCCTCCAGAGGCATCCGTAAATACATAAATACATATAAAATAATTTCAAACCTACGCCATTGCAGCAAAAGTTGATGAACTTCACTCCTCGTTTTTGCAAGAATGGCGCGTTTCTCTTTCTATAGCACCTTGCACCGTCTGAACTTGAAAAGTGCATATTTAGCCAAGTGCACATAATGGTAAATCGGGAAGTTGATAAGGCTATTAATTATTGCTGCTGTAAACGGATCAGAATCAGTAGTAATGATGGCTGCTCATAATTTGCACTTTTCCAGAACATTTGGCTATATAATCTGCAGCTCGGTGCAGATAAAATATAATTTATTATGGTCGTATTCCGTGACACCACTCATGCTTAGTCGGTTTTTGCAGCGCTCACCTTATAATTATTTCACATTTGCTTCGCAAACTCAACATGAACATAAATGATAGTCAAGAGGGGGGAGAAGTGTTTCCCTGATGAATCCCGTAGTTGCTGGAGTCCCTCAATGATGCATCATTCAGCTTGAGCAAATTCTCTTCAACTACCTATGCAACGCGGACTCCCAGTGTCCCAGTGCAAATATAAATCGGCTTTACGTTTTACCTTGGGAATTGGAGCTACAGATAAATAGAAATGCGTCTCAGCATCTCCTTTCAGCTTAGATTGTGTGGGCGCTCTGCTTTCACACAAAATGAAAGGTTTATAGATGACTGAGGAAGCGTGTGGTTACGAAACTGCAATTTCTCCGTATTGCTGGACCCCACTTTTTCATAAATTCAATTTCCAGCCTCTTTCTACCCTGACGTAGTCAAAAGAAGGGCGTTCTGTATACTATAGAATAAAATGAATACAAATCCAATCTTCTCAGGTCCTTTCAACATAACAGATGTACGTGTGCGTTGGGGAGTACGTGATGCTGTGACAGGTCTTTAGGATATCCACGTACTACCCAAGTATGTAGGTAATTACAATATCAAGATTCGTACGCATCCCATCCCATGCCCCATGACAAGTTCAACTGATTTAGCATATGATTCATCCGACCAAGACTCTAGATGTATCGATTAAGTGTTTACATGAGGGAATCCTGATACTGCCGCAGGATCCACAGATAAAAGTTAACAATCTTTAGTCAATACATGGAAAATACGAATACTTCATTGGTCGTCCAACACTACAACTTATACACTTATGTGTCAGTGTACTGCGCACGCATGTAAGCAAATAGAAACATCTAAAGAGTCAATAGATTGACATCTTCGTATGTTCGCAAAATTATGGACGCCGTCAGGTGTGATGTGATGATACCTTCAGCTTCAATTAGAGACACTTATGTCCAACATCCTCCCAAGACATTTAAAACCTGCTCCTGAACATACGTGAGTACAAGAAAAATGAGCGGATCATACGCAGGACTTACAACAAGTTAGTTTCTTTTCCTCTTCTTCAGGGCTACGCGACAATCAACGAAAACATTACGACAGGTCAGTAACTTCATATCAGATCTCATATATTGTTTCCCATCCATCCTTCTTTTCGTACACTGCCTCCAAAATACAGTCCATTCCATGCCTATATAGCTCTGCCTATAAAGGCATATCGAGCCCACACTACATTCATAGGTATGCGTACAAAGTAGTAATGATTAATGATTAATTTAAAAGGAATATCGTAGGGGAATGCTGTAGTTAATCTCCCTCATAAATCTATAGTAAAATTACAAAAGTTGAAAACATGAATGATGATCCAACAGCGGGGTTGTTTGTTCCAACTGTTGAACACTTTACATTTTTATTTCGGATTTTTGAACCCAAATTACAGCTGTAGTCGTCTTCAGCCACGTGTTAGTATTATTATTTTTTTCTGATTGATTTCGTGACCTATGAGTATATGACTATGCATACAACTACAGCAGGGTGGTCTTCCGTCTTCAGTCTCAGTCATCATCGACCACCATCTGGGCCCACTAATTAAATAACATAATAAAAAATTAGTGGAAAACCATCTATGTACACAGCAATCAATTAACGCCGGAAAAATTAACTTTCCATAATTTATTTCATGATGAGAATGAATCATAGAACTAGACTTTTATTATTAGAGCTCGTTGGTGTGTATTCTTCCTTCAAGGAAGATACACAATGAGCTGGTAGGTGTGCAGAGATATGTGAAGTACGTGAGTGCAGTGCAGTGCACAATTCACCGGATTGCCAAAAGCCAAGCCACAACCGTAGCCGTTTTATGACTGAAGATTATTTAACTTATTCCGTCAGTCAGTTAGACTGCAGAGACTGTAATTACAAGAAGCATCGTCATAAACATAATTACCGTAGAATGTCTGTAGTCTGGTTTTTACTGGTACGACTATACTGTGCAGTCTATGTGCAGGCTCATCTTCCCAGACCCGTTTTACAATACGGATAGCAGTCTACAATATACAACATCCTGCAGTATGCCCAGATATAATTACAATCACAATAAGTAGTAGCAAATACTAAAATTGCATCAATTGCTTGGCCTACATGATTGTATTCGGATTGGTAGTGCAAGACAATTGTAAAGAGTACACTTGGACTTACCTTCCTCCTTTATGTTATTTTACTTCACAATTTCTCAATATCCATATCTCGGCATGCCGATCGATGGAGAACTCAGAGTCTAAACTATAAGTTAAAAAAAATCTGGTTGTACTTCATCGAGACGAGAGAGAATGGTAGTAAATTGACGATAAAAATACAGTACAGGTAACATAAAGCTCATTTTATATCATACCTCTGCCTATCTCTATATATGTTTTGTTAGTAAATAAGTGAAGATAGTGATGGTAGGTGAAATGCAGTAATTACTAACTAAGGGAGGGGACGAGGGGAGTCCACATGCATGTATCTATATTCTGTGATGTTTGCAGAGAATCGATTTGGAATGAAGATGCCGAAGCTCGAAATAGGTAAACCTGGGTCTTGGCTCACAATTTGGATTTGGAATCTGAAGACTCAAGACTCTGCTGTTTACTGTACGCGGTACACTCTCTACCATTAAATATACGATATAATATGAAATATATGACATGAAGATTGCTTGACTTTGGGGGGAAAGAGAATGGAAAACTCATTCAGATAATTCTGATTACTTACTTTAAGGAAGAATGCATTAAGTATTGAGCAATTGTAACCAAGTAATTAGTACCGTGGAGCAATGCAAAAGTATATGGAAACAACATGAAAAAGGTTAGATTTTGACTTGTAATCTTGGAATCATTACCATATACTTAAGTCAGTAGACGAAGTCAAGTATTGTAAAGATAACAGGCTAAATACCTACGTCAGGTCCCTATGTGTATTCCCTTAGTGCATGCATTTTCCCTGTAACCAAGATGAACAGTGCAGATTTGATTTTATACCGTTCCTCCATCCTCCTCAAACACATACACTCAAAGCCAACAATACAAAAACTACGACTCTGACTCTGTACCGCATCTATCAAGGCAGCAATATATATTGCCTATAATTACACCCACTGCTGTACTAGAACTAGATTTTATTTAAGAAAATAAAACGCTTGCCCTTCCATCAACCTGGCTGTACGTACTCGATGTCTATACATATAAATAAATACTAAACATTGAGAAAGCTGAATGCTGATGACTAGTGTCTTCGACCACTTTTAGTTTAAACTACTACAGTTAAGAAGTAGGTATGGTAGTAACAGATTACAGTTGAAAATGAGAAATTTTGACTGATTAGTTGAAGTCATCCGTCGTCTTTCGTTTCGCGATTCTTGAGGCAGAAATACGAGAGCTATAACTCAAATCTAAACGAATCCAAATACATACAAATCAAGCCCCCCAAAGCTTGCTGATTTCTGTTTCTAATCAAACAAAGATTTCATGCGAGCTCTCAAGTCGTTCATTCATGAATTTACACGGCAAATCATTTAAGAGTCGAGTGTAAGATTTTCGTTGACTCAACTTTGCAAAGCACAACTTAGCAAACCAGAAATCAAAGAACATGTTGAAATGATTGCAAAAAAAATCAAAACAAGTAAAGGAAGTAATTGCTTTGAATTTTACGTATCAACATTTCGACGCCAAAAATACGTTTGTAGTTTACATGCAGCCTCAGTAGTAAGTCCACTATTCATTGACTTGTATTCATTGAAGTAGGTATCGTCTGTCCAGTTTAATCCTTAATCTTCAAAGGTTCATTTGACTCATCTCTTGTTTTCTATTTTTTGCTCCTTTTCTCTCTTTTTCTTCATCTTAGTCTTGCTGAACGGGTGCACTCACAGTCGCACTTTTCTTGTTTTGTGTAGTCTTGATGAGGATAACAAAAAATTAAAATTTTACAGTGGACTGAAGCATACATTGCTATAATTTATTTATCAAAATAATGAGGGACGAAATAAAATCAGTAATCAAATATACATATTATATGTTTGATACCTCAGATCCCTATCATTTGGTGATAAGGACGACCCAACGCAGTCAAGTAGGTCAGTAAGCATTAAAATAATCAAACCCCAAATTTTTAATTGGAGTCAAGAATCATGGCTTACGCTCAAGTCGCTTTATTTTAGCATGCATTTAATTGATCTGGTAGTAAATTTTTCAAACTTTGTTGCTCTTACCGTTCACTTATTTTGCCGAATATGATGTTGCTCTTGTTGTTGTATTAGTATGCGCTGCAATTTATTATTGGCATTACCTACGTCTACCGTATAATGCATTTTTTAAATCTTTTGCTGTTAAAATGATTTATTAGAGCTGAATATAATTTAATGCCGTGTATGTTTTTTATGCATTTCATGCTTTTCATTATCAAGTTTGGTCCTGATAAAGATCCAGCACTAAAAAAATGTGCATTCAAGCCCTTCTGTTTATTTATCTTATGTCTAAGTGGGCTCTGGATCTTTCTTTTGCTTACGATGTTTTGGGGCTTCGGCTTCGGTCCACGTCAATCTTCGTTGAGCCTTACTTTTTTGAATCAGGACGTTTACATACTTGGACAGCCCACTTCAGATTTCCAGGAACGTTGCAGTCGTATACGGCAAAGCCAAAGCCAATTATTCTTGGTTGTATGTGGCCTATAATTACCTATTCATAAAAAGAAGCTCATAATGCATTGGGATGATCATGCATATCAGCCCTCACGCAGCGATTGACACGATAAGGCTGTATCAGCAATCAGAGATCCCAAATCCATGCTACACTTCCTCATTACTAGATTACACCTTTTCCAATAAATGAGCAGAAAATCGAATAATCAAACTGTTTAAAGGGTAAAAAATGTGACATGGTTCATCCATATTGTATGTTATGTGTATGGGGGAAATGGAAATGCCATGGAGTGACAAATAGTAATGACTCTGCATGTTGAAAGTCTGTCTTGGAAAGAAGTTTGTCTGTGGATACTTTTGATTGGTCATGCTGACATACTGTAATCTGTAGAATTGTGTTGCTGTTGCTGGGCTCCGTTGAGCTCACAAGTTGTTGTTCTTATTTTTTTAAATGATATTTCGAGACGAGAGACTAGGTTGCCGGCTCTTCTTCAGTGCAGAATGTGTGTGTTTAAACATGTAATAAATCCGTCTTCACCATCCAACACTCATCTTCATCTCCACCCAATATAACAAATAATCCGCCATAAATATTATTCTTTTAAAAGCTCTAAAGTACTTTCTATTGAGAGTTCAGAAATATGTAAGTGCCCATGAACCTTAATACCGAGCCATGCACACTTTAATGACACGTTAGTAGTACCACAGTAAATGCTTATTAGTGAGTGCCAATGCATCGTCTCCGCCTATGAGGCTGTATGTAGGTTTCGGAATAAAGGGTTCAATTAAATGTATATTTATAAAAGTGTGACTATACCTTCTGTTTAATTTAATATGGATATGTGTATCATAAAAGCTCACAGGTCCTAAAATATACATAAAAGTAATGTATATACAGATAATTCTATTCGTTATAGTTCTACATATTATGAGTATTGCACAGGTATCAATCACCGTATAATATATGTATGCCTAGGTACTTTGGTTTTCTTACGTTTTTTTACCATACTTGAAAAAAGCGTTCGTGGAAGACTTATTCCTTCGATAAATACGTTGGCTGCTGAATACATAATTGATAACTGGAATCGGAATTAAAATTGGAATTTGAGGTTGTGGATGAACATTATTATAGCTCCTCCACACCAAATGCGCTATATGACTCTATGACTCTGCAAGTCTTGCTGGGACGTCCAGACGTCTTCATTCCAGTGAGAACCGACATCTCTATTCAATCTCCTATTCAACTTACAACGTA
This sequence comes from Dicyrtoma fusca, assembly GCA_034695205.1. Lineage (NCBI taxonomy): Eukaryota > Metazoa > Arthropoda > Collembola > Symphypleona > Dicyrtomidae > Dicyrtoma > Dicyrtoma fusca. The sequence continues at coordinate 12,217 of JAQFZC010003272.1, forward strand.
GGTATTCCTGCTTATCGACATTTTCATTATTTACAAACTTGTTACTATCTCTTGGCTCTAAAAGTTACTTGAGCAAGCGAGAGTGACTGAACCATTAAAACAGTATAAAATATGAATTCAAAAGTACACCTACCAAGTTATTGTCCTTAATTTTGAAGGAGCCATGTTATCGTAAAAATTTATTTTTTTATTAAATGCAATCACCGTATTCTTGTAAAAATGTTAGTACCACCGGAGTCTACAAGAAATTCTTTTAAATAAATGTGTTCAGCATCCAGTTATTTTATGTTTTATCACATTTTAGAATGAATGTACCATGTTTACCCGTATTTAAGTACCCCCGTGTACACATTATTAAATGTATAGAGCCCGCACAAACACGTTGTAGCATCCATTATCCCTGAAATACTTATGATTTACTAGTACAAAATAAAAAGTGTGGTTCATTTCCGATGCAACTTCTGTATGACCCAACAATCTTCATAGCTACTGAATTTCATACATTAATTCAAAGAAGCCATACAATCTACACTGAAGCATTGGAATAGCCTTCTTAATTTGTTGCTGTTGAGGTGAAAGGATATGATGCTCACATTTTTTCCAACTTAAAATAATTTAAAATAAGGCAGAAAATATACATATACTTTCATGTATGGTAGAGCGAAGGTTCATGCAGAACCCACTGTATTAACATGCCTACATAGGTAGATATGAAGCAGCGTAGTATGTTTTTAGTTGGCGTTGGATTTCACAAATTTGTCCAACCGTTCAATTCATACTTCATTGTTAGTGCTGAATGTTGAGTCCACATATTTAATTATTTTATTTTATCTTTTAGTTCATCATAATAATAATATTGCATGAGCTAGCAAACCCTGTGCATACACCTAGTGGTACCCACCTACCGCTGAAGAAGAAACAGACCCAGCCAAAACAACAGCATCCTGAGCATGCCTTGGCAGGTTAAATCAGCATCTATATCTATATGACATGGCTATGGTTATATGAGCATGATTATGGCTATGGTTGGCGGAACGTTGATACTGAGATGATTTGATGATGTTTGATGTTCCTCTTTGTCCGTATGTACTCACTACAATCATGCATACCTGCATACGACTGGGAAGATGAAGGGGACGAAGCTGAAGAAAAAATAATAATACCTAATACAATTTCCTCGTATTTTCTTTTAGCTCTAATAATTGAACTGTGTGCTCTGTGCTTGGCTTTTCGTTTGCTTTGCTTTGCTTGTTTTCGTCTTTTACGCGTTGACTCCTCCAACTTTACCCTGTGTACTTTACACAGGAGTTGTATATGAGTAGACAAGTAGTTTGCCACACGTTAAAATATAGACTCTTGTTGAGATAAGCATGAAATGCTATTACCGTCTTTAAGCCCTTATAATGTGTAACATCTTCAGTTTTGTGCAGTTTCCCATGGAAGGAGTGTGTATCTGTGATGATTGTTTGCATCCCCTTCTGCACTACGGGCTGTGCCTAGGTATGCACGACTCGATGGATGGATGACTACTTATAGTTAATTTTAGTTACGACTACGTATAGATTTAATAATATGGAGCTCCTTAATAATAAGAAAAAGAGTTACTGCTTCAGTTCCTTCCTAGAAGTAAAATAGAAAGTACAACATACAGACTGCAGCTCCTTTCCAACTAAATACAACCCTTTATAGAAGCCAAATTCAAAATTTACAATTTTACTCCACCTTCATTTTACGCTCACCCTTCACCGCTATAAACAGGGAAGATACATACCGAAACAGACAGAGAACAGATAGGATAGGACAGTAAAAGCAAACGTATAGATATGGATGGCATGGCACGATGGCACGGCAAATGGTATGCTCTTTAAATTCACAGCAGAAGCTACCTAGTTAAAAAATAATACACTAAATATGATGATGAAGATTCCCTTCCCTTCTTCCCATGTGCTCCTATTCTAACCATATTCCTACGGCTCGAAAGGTATTGCACTATTGCATCTCAAAGCACGGTATGAGAGCCATCAAGTTGGTAAACATGTATTCCTGTACATTGGGCAGTCCATACCTACAGGCAATGGTTTCGGGCCAAGAAAATAATTGTAGTACAGATACAGAGAAGAAGAAATGGGATATATGTATTCCTAGAAGGTTGTAGCGGTTACAAATATGCATCTCTATAATTGATGCTATGGTGCTTTGGTATGAAATGGGACCTAGTAAATATGACGTTCATTGACTTGGTTAGGACAAACTAGCCATTCTAAGAAGGCTACTTTTCCAACAATGCCTCAACATTCTGGATAAGTGCTGAAGGAGTAAATTATTTGCAGAATTAAGGTTTTCAAAAATTGTAAAACTAGGATAACTTGTACTGTCAAAAGTGTGAAAGCATGAAGCATTTTTTTTCTTTAAAAAGTGTCCAATCCGGAAATTGACGATTTCTAAAGTTTCAAAACATGAAGTTATTTAGTGAGTTCAAATGTAAAAGGTAAGTTTGTATTTCCAAAATAGAATATTTGCCCATTTATAAAAGGAGCAAAAGAAAATTTTGACATGTACTATGGCGTTACATTTGAAAGACCCCTGACGCGAGTCCAACTACAGGAATAACGTGAGTATCTTCCACTTCCACGAAGACCAACATAGATAGATGCAACAACTATACACGAACTGTGACTATACCACCGTCGCCGCCACCAACACTAACAACATCAACACCAACCAGCCAGGCCTAAAACCCCATCCGAGGCTTCCTTCAGCCAGTCGTCTTCTTGTCTTGAGTTGGTTCAAGTCACTCTGCTTCTGCTCTAGCAGACGTCTTTTTCCCATTTGAGAAGAGAGAAAAAAAATACTACAGAATTATTTATCGCCAGTACAATATACACAACACAAGAGAACAGAGCCCACAGTCAACAGTACATTTCCAACCACTCTTTTCCTCTCATCAGCTCCTTTTTAACTTACATCAGTCATTTGTGAATTCACATGAGCTGTCCGTTTGAGACTCGTATGTAAATTTATTTCCTTCCGGTACAACACTGCAGCAAAACTGTTATTACCAGCCCCAGCCTTACCTTATATACAATTGCACTGCGTTCTACGCTCAAGTCCCCTGTCTGTCTTTTGCTAGTGAAGTATTATTTTTATTATTGTTCTTGAATAAGGACTAAACATATTCTCGTGCTGGGAGTTTCAAGTTGGTTGGTTGGACGTTGAAAAAATGTAAGTTGAACATTTATTTTTTATTTAATACTAGTTTTAAAAATTTACAACTATTTATATCTGATTTTTTTTACACAGTCCCCTACCTATATATGTGGAGACTCTAAAATAGGTATCTCGGTCAAATTCATACTAGCTCCTTTCATGGGTTGCTGTCAAAAATATAGAAATAGATTTACGAATTATTATGGATACGTGCACTGTGCGTAGTCTCTACTTTTGACTTTGACTTAAAATAAATAAATGTCTCCCATTGATATTTAATTTGTTTTATCTTGACTCAACTCACGAACACAGCTATAGCAAGTAATCCCACGCATCACAAGACTACAAGCAATATAAATAACAGTAATAATAATAATAATGCACTTTCATTCCCTACTACAACCACTACATGGAACTCAACTTGTCAGCCGTATTTGGTATTTGAAAAAATATATCCTGTGCTATTTATTGCATGTTGAACAGAATCTTGTGTGATTTTTACCTGTTAGTAGCACTGCAGGTATTTCATTGTATTTTTAATGGGATACAAAAAATTCTCCTTGGCTGACGGCAAGTTTGCCGGTCGGTTTGTTTGTTTGGATCACCAGTTGTTGATTGTCCATTGGATACATACAGTCGAAATCCAGACTATAGTAAATACGTACATACCTGAGAGTAGTTTTATTGTAGTTCTGAGCGGTGTTCCTCCTTTTGCCTTTGTGTCTGGGATTTAAGTTTCAGTGTACATGGTGTGTACGGCAGGAAATGACATTTTGATATTTTTTCATGATCTGATCAACGCAATGCAACTAGAACTAACTGTACAGTGAGATTCAAATAAATGTCGTGTTTTGAAGAAAAAAACGTTTGATTGCAGTTAAAACATTTGACAGTCTTTATTTTGTAGTTGGGTATAGACGTGGATACATAGTTGCCAATGAAAGCCTAAGTGATGCTAAACAAGCGAATGTTCATCGCGGTATAGATATTCCGGAGTACCTCCGTAAGTTTTCATTTGATTTTGATTTGGCCTGTGGTATTGGTCTGGTCAACTGCAGATTCCGTGTATACATATAGAGACTTTATCATCAGACTGCATGTAGCAGTGTAGCAGTCATCCCTCCCATGAATTTAGTCAAAGTTGAGGGGAGTTCATAGCATTAAATTTACTGATCGTGAGTGCTATGGCGATCAGAATGCTCGTAAATATAACGAAATGATGATCTGTCTTATTTGGTTGCAATGGCATTGTGTTTATATGTATAGGGATAAACCAATTATTGATCTGCTTCCTTACTTCCTTTTCCTGTCCCAGTACAATAGCACTTTGGAATCTCCTGCAAGTATTCTTATAATGTAAATGGGGGACTAACGCACATAATTGATTAGATATTTTTATTAGCTTTATTTAATACTTGGCACAGTCATGATCCTAGATGCGAGAAAGATGAGAAATTATAATTGCAAATTAGGAAATTACATTGTCGTTGCACTGTCAAGTCGTTTATCTTGATACTGCGTCGGACGACTGCTGAGTAATTTTCCTGTTTCATTCAGGATGAAATGATATTGTCACCCGCAGTCCGGTGTTGGTGTTGGGAGTGTGCATCTGTAGCTTGTAATTTAAAGGCCATGCATGGTGTGCTGACTGCCAAATCCTGTCCTTGTCTACATGTATGAAGTTCGGTTTTATAATTTAACGTGTGGTGGTCCAACAGCTCGCTCCCTTCCCAATACGTTTACATTGTTAATGCGTGTAGGAACGAGTGTCGTATGCCTATTCATCTTTTGAAATGTTGCTTTCGGTGCACTCGAGATTTGTTACACCAACTCATCGTAATGGACTGGAGCTACAGAGTAAAGTAGTAGAATGAATGGTGTTGGACAATATAATAATATAATGTGTAAAATATAGTATTGAGGCTGTCTCATTCCGTTAAGAAGACTTGCTGCTTTTCGGTTCGCAGTGTAGGGATCAAGAAGGACAGGAAATGAAAAAGGTTTTGTATGGACGGGCTTGCAGGGGCACGCTTGCACAACGCCTGCACGCATACATAGTAATGTCATTCTGAACAGTAGACAGAGCATGCATATCTCATAAGGGGTTCTGCAAATATTACTTCCTGCGACAATGTTTGGGGGACATACATAGTTGAAAAAAAGGAAAGGAAGTAGTAGCACATGCTTTCAAAAGTACAACACAATGTTTTTTATCAGTAAAATTTCAAATTGGAAACTAAGCGGCTTGTTGTATCAGTTTTACTAGTTAGATAACCCGGCAATCAGATGTAATTGCTACTCATCACACTACTATAGGAGTTACTGTAAAAGTACTATATTATTTATGCGTTCAAAACGGGTAAAACATTTCCATTTCAAATTGTCAAAATTATGGTTTTCTCTTTGATCAATTGCAAAACGTGGTGTTTACTTGCCCCAAAGTTTGCCGTACTAAAATACGGTAATGAGATCTTTGGCATTTTCTTGTGTATCATAGTAATTGCAAAGCTCCAAAGCTCATAAGGACACGCACTTCCCAACCCAACACAGAAGTGATTCGGCTCAGTTTGCAATGCATGAGAGGAATTTCCGAAATTCGGGAGCAAGCGCACGTGCTACTCCCCGAGCCATGGGTTCGTTGCTCGCCCTTCACCAGAAGTGTTTCCTCGCTTTTCTTTGTGGAAGGTAATAAACCCGAAAATGCACCGAACGCATCTCATCCGTCGTCTAATAACTACCTACAAAGGCGAGACGGGTCTCGTTTGAGATTACGCATTTCAATAATGCATATGAGAATGCTCAGAAAGAGGCAAAAACTACAGATAACTGAGAGAGCACGCCAGAGGATAGCAAACCAGTGCATCTGTCTTATGCTACCCAACGGAAAAATAAAATGAGTTGCGGGTTATCTTGTTGCGGGTTGTGCGAGGGTGGAAGAGGGTGGGGGGGGGTCCTTCTGAAATTTAATTTCCTAAATGGTGAACACGAGCTAAGAATTTTTATTGTTACTTTATCCGTCGTCAGCCTTGTAGCTTCTTTTTCGTCCCTTCCAGCCCTTCATTTAGATTAGAAGATAAGGGAACAGCATGGTGTAGAAGACGTGCACAACACCAGCTTATATATTTTTAAAAGATTCGGTATGTATATTATATGCTTATTAATTACACGATTCCGAAAGGAATTCCGCTCCTAAAATAAAATATCCTGGGAACTATCCTGGAAACTATAAGGAAGCCGAAGCTGTAAGAAGCACATGCATAATTCAGGGGACATACTGTATTGATGGGAAAAAATTCTTGAAAACCTGGTTAGTTTCAAAGTCAATAGCGAGTTTGTGTTGACCCGATTCTTGAGGTTTCGGTTTAGGTTTAGGGAGAAAACGGCCGTTTAACTCCATGTATTTTCTAACCCTAAACCTAATCCTAATCTGAAACCTCGACGTAGCACAAACTCACTAATAATAATGTGAATGAATTCTCTACGGAGTGGAACTGCAGAAGAAGAGGCATGTGGAGTGAAGAGTGTAAATTACATGGTCTACAGTTGTTGTCCTATCGGGGTCCCTATACTTTGGTTTAAAGTTTTCTGATGGCGTTTTTATATGCACTTTGTCCTGCTATGCGTAGACTGCCTTTGAGTAGAAAGGAAGAATTGTCCTAGTCCTACTCTTATGTCTGAGTCTCTCTCTCGTTGACGACATTCTCCAGCTTTCGTGTACCTCTCTTGCCCTGGGTTTTATTATAGTCTAGACGAGGTTCGCTATCCAAATAGTAGACAAGTTTACATTTATACTGGCACGCTGGAGCACGCATCCATATTTTGGTTTTGAACAGGAGCAGTTGGCGTAAGATATCGGGGAAATTCCGGGACAGATCCCCTGGCCTTACACCCCTGATTCTCTTGAAGCACCTCTTAGGTTTCCCT
>JAQFZC010003273.1:0-19346 GCA_034695205.1 Dicyrtoma fusca
AAATTATATATTGTGGGATGGGTCAGCAAAAGCAATAGTGATCACACTAACGAGTGGTCAGTGAAGGCCGAGTCGAGAAGTACGACCTACTTTAGGTCAGTCGCAAAATCAATCAATTTTAATTTTAGTAGTTTACACACCTTGTACGCCGTAATGATAGTAATAATGCACTATTCCCATTATGCTGAATCTTACTAGAGCACCTTTATTAATTCTTTAGCTCACCTTCGATCCATAATATAAAATGATTATAAATTTATAAAAAAACATCTTATGGCCCATTTGAATTTTAAAATAAGGTGGTTATTTTTCCATCTTTTTGGTCTTGTTGATTGTGGATGGCCGTGCGGTGTTGGATTTTACTTGCATCGAAAAAATTTAACATTATAATATTGTACTTGCGATTATATGATTATTATTATGATGGTTCACGTTACGCTAATGTAGCAAAGATTCCATGTAACACGGCTCAGTCATTAGGCATTGAGTCTGAACACGAGATCCTAAACATGGGTAAGATTTTCTGCATTACTGTTGTGGGTGCTCCACGTTTTTAGATAGATCGTTAATTTTTCCAGAAGGAGCTGGGAGTACATGTGTAAGGTATGTAAATGTAAAAATTTTGAATTTATGATTACGACTTCTGAAGGGTAATACTCACTTCAACGCTTTTATGTTCACTTTTTACTTTTTGGCTATCTCACTCCACAGATACGTTCACGTCAAGTAGGAACTGAAAGGAGTTTATGTTCCTACTTGACATCCTTGTTACCTGTACGATAAACAGTATTTTCTCATCTTTTAAGATTTTAGCCCCTCTCAACTAGGATTCCAACGAAAGAGTGAGCTCTATAAACTCAAACTGGCAATACTGCAGATTGTAAGGAGAGGCAATCCACGTCATGTTGTTTTATCACCCTTTGTCGCATTTACCTGCACACAATTTCATATTGTTTTGTTTAAGTTTGTTTAGAGGCAGGATGCCATAATTTGTGTTTTTTAGTGTACTTAAACATTTTTCATTTTTTTTAAAGAAACGGTCCTGCTCTCACGTCTACTGGAAGTTGATGGTGCCTGGTACACATGTTTACTGTGTAGTACAGATAGCAATGTCTGTAGTAAAGGCGGGATTTTTTTGGCATAGATATTTTACGGCATTTGCCCATGTTCATTTAGTTTATGTTAATGTGTTCCAATACATCGTTATAATTATTACCGAAATAATTAGGGGACAGCTACTGGATTCCTTGAGTCCTTATTAGGTTCGTCCACACTGCCAAAGCTGATACTACTGGCACTGGCATCAGCACCGCACCACAGCACAGTCTACCAGCTGCTCTTTTGTGGATTAATGAGTTGCCTCTTGGCTGGATAATTACCTGTAATCTTTATGTATATTCATTAAAGATCTTGTTATGACATCATTATCATCATCATCAGCATGATATCTTGATGAGCAAACGCTTTCTTAGCGGTAATTATTACAATGAGCTGTTGTTCATGGGCCATCTTTTTCTATTAAGCGAAATTCCATTTTCCATTTCCAATTTTCAGCGAATGCATAGTAATACCGTTTTGAAGGCTCAGATTGCAGACAGTGTGCCGTCACTCCATTGATGAGCCATATTTTTTAAGTAAAGTGGACGTTAGCGTTTGGTGGAGGTACCTAGCTCAGTTTACTTTACACTGGAAAGCCTTTCCATGATGATTAAGTGATTGGGAATTGAGACTGTGAGTGTATAAAGTACCTACTTGATAGATTAGCATGGTATGGGAGAGGGTTTTGTTTATAAACGTGCATTTTATGCCTGCAATTACTCGATGCATGAGTGGAGCTTAATCATATCAGTCTCTGTCCATTCCCCGTACGTACCCTCTCACTGACGATCATGTCGATGACGACTGAATGGGCAGGAAGTTCCGTGTATCGGATACTCACTTTGACTGGGCACATAGGGAGGTACATCTCCGAGCTCTGGTCTGGTAGGCAGGACATGGCACATACACACTTGGACATATTCGCCTAAGCTTTTTTGTCCAATTTATGCAAATACTCCTGCTGGAGTGAGTGGAGGGGCTTGATCCTGAAAGGAAGTCGAAGTCGTTGAAACCAATATTTTTTACGGGAGGAATTCACCAAGTGTAGAGAGACGTCTCTTATTACACCCCACTTTTTTTTTTATATATATAGCTATATAGCATATCACTATCGCATAAATGAGTGCATGCATGCGTTCCATTGCGCATTGCACTGCAACCCAAACTTTACAACAGCTACATACACTAGTCTTAAAGGAAACACAATTCCCTCGAGGGAAAGTACCTAGTCGTGCGAGCTAAAGTAATTTGCATTGTTAGGCTGGACAAAGTAATACATACATACAAGTACCAGTGCCAGCACCACTGGGACCAGTAAATGCTATAATGCAACGGCCACGGTAGTAACAAAAGGATTCTAACCCAGCAGCAGCATGCATCTGTGGCGACACTAAAAATAGCGATGCACACAGAAATACACAAATACAGTAACAGTATGCAAACTGGGAACAGTTTGTCGCGCACATTACATAAGATTGTCTAGAGATCTGTACGGAGACAAGTGGCAAGCGAGGGAGTTAGAAAAGTGTATACAGAATTAATTTAAAATATGGTGTTTAAGCAAAAAAAAAGTTTAGCAGTGAACCTGTACGCTGTTGTTTACACTCAAAGGCGATATCTGTTTATCTACTGATACAAGTGTAGTAAATGAATAGAATTCTCTCCATATAAGTATATAGCTAGGTATATTACATACGTATCTGTACAGGCCTGTCATGATCCTGTGGTTACAAGAGTACAGAATAAATATTTTTCTCTACGTTGAAATCGAAAGTACTTATGTAGGTACATACTAACTGTTGGGAGTTTGGGAGGGTACAGAAGTTAGAAGATTATTGCAGGAAAGCACAATGCCGGTGTGTCGTTCTCTTCAATACATTAGATTGTATTTCATTAAAAGGAAGAGTGAACGAATCTTAGCATGCCACTTGCCTCTGTGACTTATACTGATACCACACTGCACTGCGTATACACTCTGATACATTTATATACGGAAAGTATCAAGTAGTTAAACAGTGATTTAAGTTTTGCTATCTGGCACAGAGTAGCGTGTCGTTAGTTCTAAAGTAGGTTGAAGGTTATAGGGCGGACTAATATCTTCTCCCAGTTGACTCGTAAGACTTAAAAACAAGACATGGAGAAAATACACGAAGGCATCAATGCATAGTATGTATGTTTGTTGGAGGCACAAAAAAAAACTTTAAACTGCATTTTGCAGGAGCATCTAAGAATCTAGTCTATCTCTCCATCGAATGCCGAATGGTGGCTCAGGCAGTGTAATTTAATGTTATGGTGAGCAGATGTTTATCTTTTATTTCCATGCAAATTCTTCACCCAAGACCAAATTTTGTTTTCTCTAGTACTCAAGTTCTCCTTGAAGATCTTTAATTCGTTATTCATTGCTCATTGCTGTTGAAACAAGAGGATTTTCTAGAGCTGAGCCGTAAATCAATTGCTCCAATCTATTATATGTATCCGTGTAGATTTGTAGATGCACCCATCTTCAGTTTGCTAATGGTGTGCAAAAAGTGTGTTATTGTTAAATTATTAATAATAAAATCTTAGCGCTAAAGCAGCTAATGGGGAGCTCTTTGTCTGGTAGAAGAAAGAAAAGCTTCTGAATGGTACATTATTTGAAGACGTCCAGTCGAGATGTCTATTTCAAAGCTGTTGTAATTGTATGCAAATGCAGACACACTTTAAATGTTCAGTGTTCAGTCATTCATTTCATTGTGTGTTCTGCTCAAAGTTCAGCAAAATATGATGCATAGACTTTTGCATGATTTTTAATTTTTGAAATAGTAGTGACTGAGTGTGTATGATTCAGACAGACTTTCCACTCTCGTGTGTCATGTTAATTGTGTCACTTGAAACGTTGAAATGCATGCAATGCAATTTTAAAATATTTTCTTTGTTAGTTATTAGTCACTGTTTTGTAAATACACACAGTAAATACATTACTTCTGCTATCCTTACTCGAATAAATACGTAAATTTCGAGAATAATAATTTAGTTTTTACTTAAAGCTCCTAATTGTAAAAATCTCCTAATTGTGAACACTGCACTGACTGGCGTGTTCGGTCCAGCGATTAAGAGAGTGTAAACTTGTCATTTCATCGTACGTTGGAAAACCTCCATAAAAAATCAAAAGAGTAAAAAATTGATAAATTCGAAATGTTTTGTCATTATATAATATCATTTTTTTTGTGAATGCCCATCCACGATGCACCGGAGTTGCAGCAACGCATTTAAAGCTATAAATTCTTGTCTCTATCTGTAACTGCATGGTTTGGTATTCAAGTTCTATAAGTGGCACTGAACTGGAGATGAAATTGCATCTTGTCTATATTTGGTGCTATTGAGCAGAAGGGACCAGTCCACGTCATTTAACATTCATTTTTTCTGACGTGCTAGTGCACCATTTGATTGTACTAACATTTTACATTATTGATTACAGCCTTTTTGACAACTCGTTCACTCTCATGTGTCATGTGTAGTGGCAGTGGCTCACTCTCCACTCTGACTTCACCTACCTACCTACTTTACTTTGCATTTCCAATGAGAAAGAATTTATGAATAGAAATTATATATGACTGTGTAGTAAATATGTACGTAATCCTTAAAACTGTTGCAGTTGCAGGCATACCGAGAGCTGGGCAGACTGGCCACTAGACAGTTAAAATTTGGAAAAAAATGACTGTGTGTGTGCTTTTAGCTGCTCCTAGTACTCGGCATAATGCATAGTACCTACACAAGTGCTTGGATGGATCATCGAGATTTGAGTTGATGATTTCACCGTAGAGAGTAGAATTATATGTGTCTAAGGTATGTATGTTACATTGTCACAAATAGTGCCCAGATCCTTGTTCTTTTTTCTCTTGACTAAATATTATTTTAAGAACTCTAGAGAAGACTTTCGGAATGAAAGAAAACTTCGGATGCTTTTCCTTTTAAAGCTTCTTATTCAGATTCCTTGTGGAGGATTTATAGCTTGTCTTCATTGACGGCTCATATTCTGTTTTATGACCAAAAGGGTTTTAGCAGTTTTTATCTTACAGTTCCAAAAATCTGGTTTTCTCGGGAAAGTAAAAATTTTGGGAATTCGGTTATGTACACATTGTGTAGAAACTCTGGGGATATATACATACGTCATGGCTTTAAGCCCGAAAAAATAATGTATCCAAATTAGTTGACTAGTACCTAAGTAAGTGGGTAACGTATACGTGCATGCATACAGGGGCCATGCCGTAGCTTCTAACTTGTTCAACCCGAAGTACCTACCTACCTAGGTACTTCTAGTGTATGTAGATAGAAGGATATTTTTCCTTTCAGTAAATACAAGTTTTAAATTCCAGCCTTGGATTACAGTCCATTTAGAAGCGTTTGTCACTTGAACGTGTATTGATTGTCTTCCTTATTTTCCCCGTCATTTGTAATGCTAATCTGAATCTTTAATCAGTATACTTTTCCACTTGCATTAGAGCCAATTACACGCATTTCAAGTTCTACACTATCACTAGAATAGCAAACCATAAATCTTACCGTTTTATTGGTTTATTCGATTTGAAATACTCTAGCATTTAAGGGCCACTGACAGGCTGGTAGAATGGCTCCAAGTTAATTATAATTTTCAGGATGAACTTCACCGCCGTTATTGCTTCAACTCTGAAAATTAAATACATATTTTAAGTATGCTATGCGGTTACATTGAAGTCATATTATTGTTGTTCAAATCAAATGGTCAGCCGGCTTTAAATTAAAGTTTAAACGTCAATTTTATGTAACCTTGTCACTGCTTCATTGCTATATGCTAACCGCATTGGTATTATGTATATACATAATATGTACGTTCATATCTACCTACCTTATCTAATGCTATGCATTGTAGTGTGTAGTTCGGTCTTTGGCTCTGGACTCTGGACATGCAAGCTTCTTAAATCACTGAATATTATCTTCTCCCTTCGTTTTCGGCTCCAAGTTGATATCCAAGGCTCTCCATTTCTATTCATAAAAAAATTAAAAATACCCCATTTTTGCCCCCCTCTATGATGTGGTGATAGTGGTGTGGTGGTTGTGGCAATAGGACGCAATTTACCTAACTAGCAAGCCCATGCAAGTTTGTGTAGGTAGGTACATATTATATGATAAACTCCTTGTCTTACTGCTGTAGTAAGAATCAATCGTGGTAAGCACCACAATCAGTGGTTGAAGACGTCTGAAATATGAAACATAAGACTTGGAAAAAACGGATGGTAGGAATCATGACACAGGGAATAAATTACTAGTAAGGTCGACTCAAGTATTAATTTTCAGTTTCAGCATAGGGATCTTATGCGTTAGTTAAGTTTCATTTCAGACGTTTATTCGTTTACTCTGCTATTTTGAAAGCAAGTCATGTTTGATTATGAATATCAGTATCGACGGTATAGCCCCTTATTCAAAATTAACTACACTCTCCTACTTGTACAATATCGACAAAAAAAAATGGAGGGTTGAATTTAAATTTTCAAGTATGTACTGTGGATGGAAGGCTGGACATTATTACCTATACAGTTGAAGAGTAACAGATTCATCCCATGCAGGCAGTTTCAGGTGTCGTTTCGTTTGACTTGATATCCCCCTGTCATCGAACTGTGTTGTATGCACTTGAAGCTCATTAATGATCTGATGAAGCTCCATGTGCCTACACTATTGAGCTCCTTGTAATCCTATCCTAAACGTATCCTCAAAGGGCTCATTGTACAAACAAGCAAACAGATGTAGTCAGCACTTTCCTATAGAATGTACACTGCATTGTGTGGCGCAGCGTCTCTTGCTATCTCAATACTACTAACCCGGCAAAGCATTACATTTTTGTATACATAGCTTGGAACGCGATTAAAAAAAAATGACGGCCGAATTGCTGGCGACATGGAAAATATTTATTCCTCCATTGAGCATTGGCTCATCAACAACGAGCACTCCAACAACATTAATTTTGTTGATGTAATTATACTGCCATAACGTCAGTTGTAAATTATGATTGACTTCCAACTTCGACTGCACTACTGAGTGAGTGGGGAAAGCAAATAAAAGTGTGTGTGTGTGTGTGTGTGTATAGCCTTACATTTTTTAGTACTGTTAACCAGTAACCAGTGAAATTGATACTTAAATTAAATAATATGCCAAACATACGTATTTCACAATGGTGTCTTTCCTTTTCGTTGACAAATGCAGATAGTAATACAAGGGAATGAGGCATAATAAAATAGAATGCTGGAATACCTTGACTAAAGGAATTCTCAAAAGTGTGTATGTAGGTATTCTCAGTTGAGATTTGGAAAATGATCAGAGAGAGGAGATCAGACGTACCGCCGAGAGTATTAACATAAACGAACTGTGAAAAATAAATGATCACGAGAAAAGGAAAAAGACTGAAGAGCGAGCTCTATTACTATCTTGACAAAAATCTATGTTTTGTATTTGCTCTCCCCGTTCGGCATGAGTCATAAATTATGAAGGAAATCCCAATTTCATGCTGCATTTCCTGTCTGTATTGACACCTTACTTATGAATTGATTATGAAAGACGGTTCTCTCCACTCAAATCATGAAGGTTGTGGGGGAAAAGAGCACAGAGCAGAGGTACCTACGTATGTATGTATGTACTCTGTGTAGGGAGGCACAATTTGTTCTGTCAGTAGGGGCCCACGTGCGTTTTGTTAACCTACACTTTTATTTACATAATCCATATACAACATTTGATGTCTATGACTATGAATTCTAAACGTGAAATGTCGAAGACCGTTTAATTACATGTCAGCCGACGCTCCTATTTTACGACTCATAGTTTTATGTTATTACTGTGGCACGTACCTATGCAGGCAGGTACGCTGTGCTGCTGGTACTGGTACAGACTTGAAAACTTTTTTGTCCCCACACGTGGAATTACTATCAAAAGAAAAAATCTGGACCTTGTCCAAACACAAAACAAATTAATTCCTCCCCTGTATATACTGCTATTGGTTTACGTAATTTATAGTAGTACACAATTATACGCATTTCATTAGTACTTTAAATAAGACGAGAGAGCAGATAAGTGCAGTAAAAGTTTAACAAATTTAATCTCACCGTCTGTCTGTCCGTGCTGGGTTTATTGGGGCACTACTAATATTTCATACCCTAAACGAGAAAGATATTTTCAAGAGAGTATTGAACAAATGAAAGTACGGCAGAGAGCGCAGTGCAATGTAGTGGTAACTCAGAATCACTGGAATTAAACTTGTCGGTTGAGGGAAAACTGAATAGAGTCAGAAAGTTGAGCTGATTAGTCTTTTATGGCTGGCATTTATCCGAAAACTGTACTGAGCGTGGAGAGAACTGAGAAGAATGGGATGGACGTATGTAGAGGAGATAGCTACCTATATAGCTATATAGAGTTAGTATACTATATAGCTGGAGAAAACATTTGATTTTGAATGGAGTATATCCAGAGACGAGGGGACTCATTGTTATAGCATCTTCACTGTTGTGTTCTGTATATATTATTTGTATGAATGAGTCAGTTTTTGGCGGAAGAACGGTCTCCGACGGTGGGTCTTCCATCCGATTGTTTTCTCATAGGGACCCCTTATCTCTCCCAGAATTTACTGGCTCATGTTGACCTTTACATTTTAGTCGCTGTCAGATAGCCGATGATGAATTCATTTGGCTTTACATGGGTTTCTTTATTAAGCCTCTATTTAGCTTAACCGTTTCCCTGCTATGTATATATAGCTATAGCTATTTGTGTCTCTCTGGTATACTTGGATTAATTTCCGGAGTTGTTTTGCTCGAGCTCAGATTGTATTTTTATTATTTTATAGGCTTCATTTTCAATTCTTTTTTTTTGTCTCTCCGCTCCGGTCGTCATTAGAATTGGAAAAGGAAACCTTTTATATGCCGCTAAAACAATTACGAAAGTACCGATAATTATTACGGGGGGACAAACAATGCGACAAATGTGAAATTAACATAATATAATATTAATGGTGTTTTCCAGCCTTCGATCTAAATATAGAATTTATGCACTGTAGATAGGCTGGTATGTTTGTGCACACGTACCATCTTTTGAAATGCGAAAACAATTGGGTTTTATAGCTCAAGAAATCGATAGAAGGGTGCATTGTGCAATGTGCATACACTCACAGTTTTTCCCAACTAACTTTACTACTGATGTGGATTTAAATAAGTATAATGGTCTCTTTTCAACGTGTGCAACCGTTTAGTGTGATGGCAAGTTTAATTTAACAATTTTTAGAATGTTTTTACATCCCAATTGTCCCAAATTGTGACTCCTTGTGTGTGGACTGTGGACTTTATTGAAGTAAATACTGTAAGCCCAAGTCAGAGCTTTTAGTTTGTTTTTAGGATAGGCTGCTGCAAGCTCTTAGGGATACTACAGATATTATGATGGACATGAGGGTTGCTTGCTGGCTGGCAGTGAGGAAATTCAATTGTATAAATAAAATTTTTCGACTATGCTCCAAAGTGCACTTTATATCCCTGACACGGCATGGGCTTATCACATTGATCAACTTAATGGAATCGGACTGATAGATCACTCAGAGTGCTGGGAACAAGAGGAGTGTGTTAGGACTTGACGAGAAGAGCAATCTGACGATGAGTGTGTGTGTCTGTGTGATGTGGTTGGTAAAGTCTAAAATCGGTGTCTCACATAATATTGATCGATTTTCGCTGATAATGCACATGCACAGCGTGCAAATATCGTGGGTAAAGAAGCATTTTGGGTCCCCAAGTCCAGTCCTAGGTTAAAACCATTGTGGCCCAAATCCAGCTTTTTGACCAAAATCCCACACAATCAACTGTTTACCTAATGTGGTTACAAAAAGTGTTCCTCGGTACTACTTATACATCTTTTTTAAACTGTCGAAACGGTAATATACTTAGTTTTGTATGTTTTTGAAAAAGAAGAATTTCTAATTTTGACCATTTGAAAACGGTAATTTCTACTTTTCTGTCTTTTTAAAAGTGTTATTTACTAGTTTCGACCTTTTTGAAAAAGTGTTGTTCACTACTTTTGACCTTTTTGAAAAAGTGTTCTTTACTAGTTTTGACCGTTTTAAAAACGCGCTATTTACTAGTTTTGACCTTTTTGAAAAGGTGTTGTTTACTAGTTTTGACCGTTTTGAATGTTGTTTACTAGTTTTGATCTTTTTGAAAAAGTTAATTTATAGAATTAAAGACTTTTGTAAAGCATGCTTTCCATGGTTTGCCAGTTGCGAATAGGTTAAAAGTATAAATACCAGTTTTTCTATTTTTGAAAAGGTGTGAATTCCACTTTTACAATTTTTGAAAAACTGGACTTGGGTGACCGACCACAATGCTTCTTCGCCCACGAAATGTAGATACCTACTCGTATCCCCATAGGATTGACAATGTAAGACTGGGAGGGAGTGCATCCTAGGTTTGAGACAGAGCGAGTGGCTGATGGGAGCATAAAGTGATTCATATTCATGAAAAGAGGAGAATCAAAATCTTTATCGGGTGGGTAAGTCGCAAGTCATCGATCTTGTCTCACTGTTACGTATGCATTCATGACAATAATGTATAACAACCATAAAACTCTACAAATCGCTCCTGAAGCTCAGGCTGTTCCACCCTTTTGTGGTCTACAAAGTAGGAGCAAACATGAATAGGAAAATATTATGAGTACCAACTATATTTTTGCTACCAAACCATAATAGTGGTGTCCTGGTATCAATACGTAGGTACATATACGTCGTTATAGCTTAAAAGATTTTATTATAAAAAAAAAGCAATGGATGAGATTCAAAGCAATATTTTGTGTCCTAACGCGGTTAAGTGGATTTCGAGCCAATGTTGTGTGATGTAATTACACTATAAAAGTACCCACAGAATCTCAACGTCACGAAATCATTGTTGTAGTTTACGGGGAGGATTTTTTTTTTATTTGGAGATTTTAGATGACAAAGTGCTCTTAATTTCTTTGCATCGTGTGCTCCAATGCAACAGCAGCTTCCACCCACATTCTTTTTTCACACTGCTAGGCTCCACTCGAAGCTTTCATTTTCTTTACCTACCAACTTCCATGCCAATTGCCAATTGAGCGAAGCAACCAGAGGCCCGACTCTGGCAGTTATAAATGTACATAATTACATTCACATATATTCCGTTCAATTCAAGAGCCATGGAGCGACAGCGACAGCAACAGCTACATATCTCCATATAAATATACTAGGTATATAGTAAGTGAAATGAAATGAATATTCACGTAACTATTTGTCTAGCTGCCACTTTATTATTGGAGTCACAGCATTAGCCACATGGTTATGGTTTCTCGGTCTTGGGTGGAATCTTCCCCACTTCTTTCCATAGAGCTAGAAATAAGAAAGAAAGTTACAAAAAAAGTGTATGTTATCCGTAATTTAGTAATTCTCATATTAATAGAGCAGAGCAGATTTTGTATAATTTCGTTGTACAGGATTTACTGCTTACTCAAGGATGCCGTTTTGAATTTCATTGTTGAACGTTAAAATTTGTACTATTATGCGGAAGAGGAGCTCCAGTATTTTATTTGCTTTCGTTTCGTTCCGTTAATTCTAATCTCTTTTAAGTACAACTTAAACTAGAGCAACGGCCATGCCATGCCATGCCGCTCTCAATGGCCTCAAGTATTTACAAGGCTGTTGCAGTTACAAATCGTCACACCTACACTTTAAAGCATCCCGACTGTTGTACATCTAAAGCGTAGATCTGCGTAGATACGTGCGTTTTAAGGGGTCACACAATTATTACGTCATATGCGTATATAAAACTTGCTAACGAGATAATTTCTTCGTTGTAATTTTAAATAAATGAGTTAATGTTACGTTATACTGTGCCTGAAGTCTGAGCTCGTAAACATAGCTTTTGTTGCCCTTTTTAATACTCAAACCCCAGGTTTTTGAACTCCTGGAGCCTTTCATAACGAATTTTGAAGGGTTTAGCAAGCATCGTATAAATAAATGTTTTCCTTTATATGTAAATTGCTTATCTCATTGTCAGGTCAATTTGAATTTGATGAGGTAGTATTTGCATGGGTCCAACTACCCTCTTTTGATACGTACTACGTGCTCTTCCCTTTCAGTTTCACTGAAATTTAGTTTTGTTATGAAGTTTATTAATCACATTGTCGTGTGTGTGTGTGTTTGGAACCAGCGTTTGGTGCCAGGATTGGAAGGCAGTACACTCTCTGTACTTGAGTAGTAGGTATGCAGAAGGAATGATTTCATTTTTCATAATTTTTGTTATGAAGTTGCATCCGTTTCAAGAGTACTTTAACAGTCACATCAAAAACATGACTGTTGAATTTGAAGAGAATGAGAAAAATGGGATGAGAAGGAATGAAATTATTTATGAATGCACATACATTACACGCACGTACTTACGCACACAGTTTTATTTTTATTATATTATTATGTATTTGTCTAATGCGCAGAGCTATTCGTACGGAATGCTAGGGTTGAGTACTAGATGTGGATTTAGATTTCTACTTGGATACCCGGAGACGTATAAGATGGGGTTCTCACATTGCTCGTAACTCGTAGTAAATAAAATTATACTGTAAAGCTCCGATACAGTTAGTTTCCGTGATGCTATTCATAAAATCATGTGAAGGGTTAAAGTTTTTAGGTAAATAAATTTAAAAACCAAGGTACCCAATGCAAAATTTTGATGGTAGTGTCAATTTCTATAAAAAACATTGTTTCATAATTTGTACAATTCATTTTAAAAACCACTACTAATTTACTAATAAATTCACGATTTAGGGGTCAATTTGAGTTCAGAAAACGCTTTGAGAGCCACTACGCTGCCTCCTTGGAGATTCACGGTAAACATGGATCACAATCCAAAGAAAAATGAGAAATATGAAATGTCATTGTCGTGACTGGACTGGATTGCATTGCATTGGTTTTGTATTCTTTCCTTGCTCATGCAATTGTTTGGCTTGGTTTAGTTTGGCTGGTTTGGTGGGTGAGCTTTTACTTTTGAGCTGGGCTTGCTGTGTGTGAGCAAGTGGCCCGATGTTGAATCTGAAGGAAACCAACTGTGCCGAGAGTACCATCAGCACCAGGACCAGCACCAGCACTCCAAGTACAAACAGGCTCTGTATGTATGTATGTAGGTATGTACTACCTAGACTAGGTAGGTATGTACATAGAGATAGTTTTCATCTTCATCTTGAGTTTTGATGCTCTTCAAACTGCATATGTAGAAGGGGAAGGGAAGGAAGGAATGAAATGAAATGATAAAAGTGGTAAGAAGCAGGGCCAGGAAGCTGGATTCTGGATTTTGAATTTTCTGATGGATGGTTACGACCATTTAGAATGGCTTGTTTATGGTTTGAAATTAGCACGTGGGCGACGTCGGAAATGTTTCATTATTATACAAGATTTCTTCATACACATGTGTCTACCCGTATTAGTAGTAGGAGCATGATGATCATCATGATGCACACACACTGGAGTTTTTTCTATCTTGCCGTTGCGTTGTGTAACTAGTACAGTGTATGTCCACGCAGTTATTTATTTAGATTTTTTTATTCCACGAAAGACGAAAGGGACAAGCACAAGCACCCACTGCACCGTATGTAGTATACATAGTAGATCCAGACACTAGTACATACAAACTATAAGCACCTTTGTATGTACCTACCTACATACATTACTATAATAGCTGAACAAAATACTATGATTCTGATCCTAATCGTGAGAGAGAGAGAGAGAGAAAGACGACGCAGACTGCACTTGTGAAGTAAAATGAACTATTAGGTCTGAATATGTACTTGTTGATTCTTACATGCTAACAAGGACTTAAAGTCTGGGTTGCGTGTGAAAAAATTAGAATTTATGATCAGAATATTGTAATGAATGAAAGGAAACACGAGAGCGGACAAATAGGTTTTATAAAAAAACATTAACATTAGGCCGTTAATGCTGGGGCTGGGGTAGTATCTGTCTGTGGTGGTAGTAGTAGTAGTAGTAGTAGGAGTAGGAGTACGTGTTGGCTCTCTCTCTCTCTTGGCTTTTGGCTCACTTAGCTTCTTGGTTTGCCTCAAATCAAATCCAAGCTACCAAAAGCCAAAAGCTACTACTATTATACATTTTTCACTCTCAGGATAATACAACACAGGAAGAGCATACTTTAGAAAATGAGCGATGGCTAATTCCAAGTAGCTTTTTCTCTCCTCATGTGCTCTTAAAATCAAGACTTAAATAATTTTATAATAACCAACTCGAACATTTCACTTTTCTCATCTGTCCCTTTATACTGCAGGAGGCTAGAATGTGGAATCAGGGGAAATTTCAAGAAGAGTGAGTGCTACAGCCATAGAATAATAAGAATAGCGTAAAATACATACTTTGCTTCCATTGCAATGCACAACGAAGACAGAGATTGAAGTACTGTAGGTACATTGAAAGATAAGTTTTTTTTTTCGTGGACAGCCATGTGTGTTTGTTTTAAAAAATTCCTAAATGATGATAAAAAGCGTTCTCCACCTTTCTCCTTAAGGGCACTTGAAGAAGGTGCTTGCTTGTGGTTTGTCTGCCGTCATTTCTCTCTGTTTGCAAGCATAAAGCAACGAACTACCTCCGTCCAGTTCTACTACAGTTTGTATGCTTTGAGTTGGAACTACGTTGCGGGTAACTGTGCTGTGGTCGTGGAGCTTCAACTCTATTCTCTGTACTAAATAAGTACGCAGGGGCATGGATTAGGTCGCATAGAGAGTTACATAGCTCTGGTTAGCTTTATAGACTGAGAATAATGATGTATTTATGTGTAGCTCTCAAGTGTATGTACTCAGACAGCTTTTTTTCTCATCTTTTCAAGATAAAATGCAGTGTACATAGGAAGGAAAAGTCATCCCCGCCCTTAAATCCATTTCCTACGTACAAATTCATCTTATTCGCCTGTCTATATCATATTAATTATGTATCGTACGAAATATTATGAGCGCGCTATATTTTTTTTTTTTTTTTTTACTTCTACCCCCAACCACACATTCATGGACGCGCTGGGACGGCTTGAAGTCAAAGTTAAGATTACAGAGTAATATGATTTCAACTCTTGGAGAGTTTTGGTCGGTCGGTAGGTTGAGCGAACGAACGCCAGCATCATGCTGTGTAGAGTTTATATACCGTTAAAAAACCCTCTGCTGGTGTGCTCTCTGTCCAGTGATATGGGATGCCAAGGCATAAAATTTGAAGCAGAGCTACACTTAAGCCTTTAATAAATAATAGATTTGAATTTGAAATTACATTTGAGTCGTATACACATAATAATGCTACATTAAATTTAAAAAAATGAAGTAATACTGTCTTTCAAAATTCTGTTATGATAATAATAATAATTATTATTACTTTGGCTCCTTAGTTTTTTATGAGTGTCTATATTCGTATATATTTCAGTACTTGAGCTACCTTTTTTTTATTTTTATCCGAGACTGGGGCCGGGGCCGGGGTGCGCAGAGAGGGATGGATGACAAAAGATTACTAGACAAAAAACCTATAACAATTTATTATTTAACCAGCGAAATTTGTCTACTATTCAATTATTAAGTAGATAAAAATATCGTAAAGCTCCAGACTCCCAGCTCCAGTGTCAGTGTCAGTGTTGGATTTTTGGTGGGTACGGGACGAGCACAAGTACGATTTAGTGTAGGATGTTGTAATTGCCTATTTTTTTAATTTGTTTTTTAGGGCTCTCTTCAAGAGTAACATAAAACAGTGCCGTTTTTGCCTAGATTCCGACGGTTAGGAAAAAAAAAAGAGATTTTAAGCGTGTGACTGGAGAGCTAAGGATTCCATTCGGGATTAAAACAAAGATTTATTTTCACATGCGAGTTCAACTCGACAAGCTATGCCCACTTACATGAGTACATTAGATGATGAGCAAATGAAATGGAATTACTTTCCAGTCCCATTGTTATGTAGATGCTAAGACTGATGTCCCTCTGTTTTTATTATTTCATTCAGAGAATCTTCACTGCATTGCATTGCAAAGGCAAACTGGCTTTTGTATCTTTCTTTCTCTCTCTCGTTTCATTTGTTACTGACGTACTGTACATATAGAATGCAGTGATATATCTATATAGTCTATATAGGTAAGTATGGACAAACCTTTTACTTTAATGGGTTTGCAATGTGGAATGACTTAGGTTTGAGTTTGAGATGTAACAGTACTGTGATCATGTCGTGTATGTACGTAAGTACACCTCAAGCATAGAATAAGCTAGCTTCTTCAAGCAGACTATGCGGAGACATAAAGGAAAATATAATAGAATCCGAGAATGTAATCTTCCTAGGCGACGGAGACGGACTGAGAATACCTATAGCCTATATAGATGTCCATAGCAACGAATGGATTTATATATTATAGCCCCGTAATTTATGTTAGGCACAGTACCTCCGCTTTTTAGGTGGATTTGGATAGATGGATACTTTTGCGTTAGCTGTCGGTGTAAGTAGGGCGTTGGTTACTCAGTTACTTACTTTTCCTTACGTGTACGTAGCTTCACCTTGTCCATGTGGTACTTCTTGTTGTTGTTGTTACAATAATAATTATTATTGAAAATTAACTTTAAAGCTTAAGCCACACATACGATGCAAACTGGTGCATATCTATATTACTACTATGTATCTGCTCACAATCATAATTTTTTTATAATATAATTCGTGTCTCACGACTATTTGGATTTGGCTTAGGATTCTTCAGCTTTGGATTTAGACCTGAGATGATTATTGCTGTGCTGTGGTGATGCTATTACTGTTATCATTGCACTGCTGTACACGCACTGGACCTACCTGGTCCGGTTCTTTTTCCCTCTTGGAGGTGTCGGGTAAATTACATCACGAACATTAGACGGGAAATTACCCAATATACGTGTCATTACCTGGCAAATAGTCTTTAATTCGTTTTTACCGAAACCTATTTGACGTGTCTTTTACACTTTCGCTCGGTGAAATAAAATGAAAATGCATCTGCCGTCTGTAGTTATATTTTGTTTGGAATTACATTTCAATTACCTTATGGTGTAGTTTTGCAAGGGATTTAAATTCTAATTCTAGGAAATGCACGTAGAAAGGATGGGAGGACGAAATAATAATACAAATTCCTTTAGCTTGTGAAATTCCAATTCCAGCTCTCACCATACCATAACCATAACTGCGTACTAAGAAGCACATGAGCATCACTGCACTGCTGGTTGGTTGGGTATATCGGTTTCGGTAGTTTCGTTAGTTAGTTGAGAATATTTATGGACAAGTCAAAGTCAGGAAGGAGGAAAGGAAAGCAATGGGAGAAGAAGTGTAGAAGCCAAGAGCATAGAATCATAGAATGATCAGCTGGCGGTCTCACTTGGTTTTTCGGGCTTCGGGGATTCGTATTGTATTTATAATGTGTAAATACATTCTTTCGCGCGCCAGAATGTGAGTTCAAAGACCGAACTTGCGAACAGATACATAAACATTGGAGGGAAGGATTGCAGACTGTACTTACGACAGAGATCTTCTACTTCACGTTGGACTTGGACTGGATCCATACAGATCCATTGCATTGGGCTTGGAGAGTGGAGGAGACGTGTGCGATCTGCCGTTGAGAATTTCTGAAATTCAACGGATGTTCTTGGTGTTGGTGAAAAACGGAATCGTTCCATATTCACGGGCCGTAGATTCTACCTTTGCTTTGTAGTAGATACAAGGAGAGTATATATATCGGCAGACTTTTACTGCATTTCCCCTTGTGCCTTGTGCTGCTGTTTCTATTGGGATTGCTGGGTGTACTACCTTAGTGCGATTGGAAAGGAGAGGTTCGAGAATTGAGAGAGATGGTTTTGGGAGATTCATTTGATGGCTCTGGGTCTGGCACCAGAAACACCAACAACACAGTCCCAGTACCAGCACAAAAACAGACTAAATGCAACACAAGTTGTTGCCTCCCTACGTATTTTTCAAGTCTGCTCTAATTTAGTGTGTGTTTACCTATACCTACATCATCCTTGAGCTGGAGACGCCTCACATTAACAGCTTACACCTATAGCTTCAATCCACATCAACCGACCTACCTAGGGACTTTGTAAAAATTATCTCACGGAATCCAGGATGGATCAAATCTTTCCAAAAAGTGCAAATGAAATGTTCGTACAAGCCACAAAGGACTAAACGTAAGCTTCCAGAAAACAAAAAAAGCTTGCTATTTCCCATTTTGCAAAACGTTGCAATTACATTTATAAAAAGTAGGAAATGGTAATTGCACACATCTGTGTAGAATACCTAGCACGCTATTAGCACGATGACGTAATATTTGGTATGCGCCCTGGCACATGTATCTGTAATTTCATTTTCATTTGCTTCATGTACGTATATACACATTCGGTTAAGTTTAATACATGACGTAAAAGAAACAGATGTCTAGTCTACTGCAATGTATGCTCTTGCCTGTAGTTAGAGGAACTAAACTGATCGTGAGTATTGGTCGCTGTAGAGGAAGTTGAATTATAGAAAAGTACCGAAAATTGCTCGTTGCAATGCAATCGCTATATGATGATGGCAGAGCTTAAAACCACCAATGAAATGAAATCCGTATAGTTAGAGTTAGAGGGATGATTGCGGGTATATCTGTACCGTCGTGTAGTTCTTTAAACCGGGTGGTATTGGGATCATTGTGGACTCCACACAATGATAACAACGACCGCTTTTCTTAGATTTGTAGTCTTTCTTTTTATTTGATGACTGACGACTGCTTCCCATGATTCAACAAACAACGACGAGACGATAAAGATAAAATGGATTTATACACCATAAAATTGTCAGTGTTCCTAAGGGGCTAATATCAAAGTATATTTACGTGAGCGGAGCAGTTGACGCTGTAATTGTATAATTGAGCTTGCTTATGTATATACTTTATCATCTGTATCAGCTTTCTTTCCGGCACCCACCCTCGATGAGCTAGTGAGTGAGTAGGCTGTCGTCATAATGCCAGAAACATTCCTTATGTAATTGAGTACGTGCTTTCCAGTTCCAGCCTTCCTATCATTCAGTGAATTTAAATTGAATACATTGGCAGTGGAAATCGAGATATCAAAACCACAATGAAATGGAACTAGCATTTTAAATTGGAATTTAAATGAAACTGTAAACGACCATAAATTATTGTGTCGTCACGGACTAGTTCTTTCGATCGCCAGTAATTAGTAATTTTGCCCTTCAG
>JAQFZC010003274.1:0-19344 GCA_034695205.1 Dicyrtoma fusca
TTACGTTTTAAGGAAACAATGCTTGTTTAATTGTACAATTGCTTGTACAAATATTTTTGACATTTAATGGAAACTATTTTACTCTTTAAAAAATGGATTATTGTACATTTTGGGCTCGTTTAAAAGCATTTGGCTTCTTTCTTCGATTGAAAAAGCGATGCGGCGATGATTTGTATACTTTTGAAAGGGCTAAATGTAATTTTTTAAGTGGTTTTAAAGCGTTGTAATCATTTTTTAAAATACGCTAACTATTTGTAAAATGTTCAAACAGTATTTGTTACACTTTTTAAAAAACTTTGTATCAATATTTGTACCTTTTAAATAAAGTTTAGTTTTATATTTTAAGCTCTTGGCAAGCGCTGAAAGGATATTTTGGGGATTTTGACCTTTTTAAATAGCGACATTTTCATGTTTTATCCTTTTTAGTGATGCTGGTACAACTTTTTGTACTTTTAAAAACAGGCTATTTCTATCCAGGGTAGTTTAACGGGTTTTAAAATCATTTTTACAATGATTTACACTTTTAAAATCGTTGGTAAAATGAATTTACACTTTTTAAATTCGTCGTTAAAATGATTTACACTTTTTAAAATCGTTGGTAAAATGAATTTGAACTTTTTAAAATCGTTGGTTCAATAATGTACACTTTTGAAAATCGCTAATACAATGATTTACACATTTGAAAATCGTCAGTATCATGTTATGTCATTTTTCCATAAACTTTGTCATTCAAATATTCTAGTTGTACACTTTTTAAAATCCCCCGTTTGATTTTATTTCCACAACTGACCTTTTTCCAAGCAGTAAAATCACATTTTTCACTTTTGTAGAAGGTAATTCCACATTTTAGCCCCATTTGAATACGCTTAAGTACAATATTTAATTTTAAAAAAGGCTACTACAATGTTTAAATTACTTTGAAAACGCACAACTTAAAAACTTTTTTATTCTTGAAAACAACATTTATTTGAAAAACTGTGAAAAACTGAAAAACTCGCCTGTCCCAACATTTATTTGCGTATACAAAATCCACAGTCCCATTCTCTTTCTTCTTTTTAAAAAAAAATGGCCCAGTTTCATTACAATTTTTAAATTACGGCTTACAGCTGTTACAAAATGGAAATAAGTTGAATTGTTCCAGCTGATTTTGGACCAGTTCAACCAGTTTTGTATCCCTGTAAATATTTTCCACAAATGTACATATTTGACAATGAATAATCGGTTGACTTTGCAAAATGTTCGAATTTCCCAACTCGTCATCGTCATTACAAGAACTCATCTTTCTCACAACACCCACCAATGCAATACAATCCCAACCAGAACGAAACCCCGAAAACCCGAAAACCCGAAACTTTAAAGATTTGAAGAGTTTTCGAGAAATACGCTCCTATTTGAGTCGACAAGTGCAAGGCTTGAAGCTGTGTAGTGTAACAGACGGTCGGTCTGCCCTCCCCGTAAACGTAAATGATAATATCGTAATCTGTCAGGCTGTCTCTTCGCAAAGTTCCCTCAGGAATTATCTTTCCAGAAGGGGAAGAAGAAGAAGATGAAGATGAAGATTGGATGCATAAGTTTCCCAACTGACGAGGCAGCCTCTTGTATTTTGAATCATCTCTGTTTTTGTTTTGCAAGGAATCCACACTATAGGCATAGCTATACCTATAGCTATGCCTATATCCAAACATCTGGAACCGCGTAACCGTAACAGTAGAAATGACTGAATATGAAAATATTAGATATTATCTCGGTTTTACTTTGTTAGTTTAGTGTCTTAGTGTTCCCTGTTGCTTGTTAAGCCGAAGAAATTGAGATGCACAGGCACACGGAAAACTTGAGACAGATCACTTGGCATTGGCTATACTCATTGGCTATATAGCTTAGGCTATACTGCTATACCCATACTTACCCATATAAGATCCCTATAACCTTGATGATGAATGAACCTGTCAATTCTAAGCTAATTTTGTAGATGAATCTAATGTCAAAGTCGAGTGTTTCATATTTATCTTTATAAGGCTTCTCATCTTTACAAATTATGGGCTGCCAATCCCAATTGATACGTAATTCAGAATCTTCCCCAAAAGTGCGTCTAGACCTCCCGAAATAAAATGACCTTCCTCTACAATCTACAATAAGTGTTACTTTCTTCTTACATCTGTAAAAATTGCTAAAAAAAATGGGAAAAGCACACGCCAGGCATCATCTGGTTCTGGTTTTCTGGTAGCATCGTCTGCCTGGCACGAAACATACTTATTAAATATGCACAGCAAAAAATTTCATGGTGCCTTCAACTTCAACACCTTCGTCTGTTCTTTCTTTTTTTCCCCCCAATTTTGTGCTGTTACAAATAATGGGAGCAAAAAATAACCAACTGAAGATTGCTTAAGCAATGGCTCAAGCCTCAAGCAATGAAATTTGAGCTCTCGTCCTTTTTTTTTTTTACTGCCATTACATTTCGAAGCTGCTGGGTTCTTTGCGATGGCATTGGAATTAGAATTAAAAATTGAAAGTGCTTTTTTAAAAATGGATTTTTTAAAAATTATTTTTGTGTTACATTTTAAATAGTTCCCCGGCTGGATTTGCTGGATTTGGAAAGTGGCTACCACGGGTTGATTCGTGAAGATGAGCTCGTCGTAGAGGCTAAGCCTAAAATCCGGGCTGTTGGAGCCGAAATCTGTGGTTTCCGTATCATCAATCGCCATCATGGGGAAACTCCTTTCGAGGTCAGTATTTCAGTATTTTTATTTATTTTTTTATTACAGTACTGCATCATTACTACATAATTACCTATGTAAGTATAAGTATGGCAAACTACTGCGTATTCAAAAGTAGAACTTTCTAAAAAAAAATGCACTGCGACTGCGACTGCAAATGCGACATTTCGGCCTAAATTTTATGGGGAAATATTTTCACAGATAGAATTCTTTACATTACAGTCATCAGTAGTGCAGTGCAGTGCAGTATGAAGCACAACGACGTTTAAGGCTGTGTATTATTGTAACTGACGTCATTTTTAGATCATCAAAGCAAATAAATATGTATATAGGTATAGCTATGTATATATAGCCACCCGCTATAACTATAGGAGGTAGTATAGACAGTAACTTTTGGTCTCGTATGCAACAATGCCACGTAGGTGCATAAAGTTGATAGCTCTGCAAATTATAGGGGATGGTGTGCAAATGACAAAATGACGTAGTAGTAAAGTTAAAAAAATCGTCGCTTAAGATGCAAAGTGGCGTTTTACTGTGAATGGTAATGGACACAAAAAAAGTGTTTAGTCTGCAATCGCCGCCATTAACCTATTCGCAACTGGTAAACCTATGAAGTTGTGCACTGTTCATGTCCACTACTGCAGTTTAACACTTTCAAAAAGCGTGAGATTAGAAATTAACATTTTCGAAAAGGTGCTAAACTAGAAATTAGCACTTTCAAAAACCTCAAAACTAGAAACGTACATTTTTGAAAAGGTGCTAAACTAAAAATTAGCACTCTCGAAAAGGTTAAACTAGAAACTAGCATTTTCAAAAAGGTCAAAACTAGAAACTTACATTTTCAAAAAGGTGCTAAACTAGAAATTATCACTTTCAAAAAGGTCAAAAATAGAAACTTACATTTTCAAAAAGGTCAAAACTAGAAATTAGCATTTTCGAAAAGGTGCTAAACTAGAAATTAGCACTTTCAAGAAGGTGTTAATCTAGATATAATAGCTGTTTTGAAAAGGTTAATTTTGCGGTCGTTATGCACTTTTTTAAAAAATACTAGCGTGTCTGGCCATTACAGCCCCACCCCTAACTAGTAAAACAATTTTTAAAAAAGGAGGCTAGCAAGTACTATAGACTATGTATATAGCTGTAGGGCATAAAAGTGCCTACCGTATATCTTCTAATAGTACACCCCGTGTACTATCCAAACTCAAACCTTTCAGACCCGTGCATTATTAGAGACCCGTGCACTAACAGAGACCCGCGTACTGCCATATAAACGTGTGTTAAAGAGACCCGCGTACTATCCAAACTCAGACCTGACAGACCCGTGTACTGTTAGAGACCCGTGTAGTATTAGAGTAAATACGGTACGTGTTTAAATATTTTAAAATATTTTCTAAGCGTGTACACACACACACACACACGGTCTAATTACCTACAGTTCTACGAAGGCGAAAGCTCCATGGAATTTTCAGTGCTCTTCTGCTAATTGCGGAAGTTTGCTCAATTAGTTGACTGTGAATTCTTAATGTGAGAATACTATTAAAGGATTTGTATTTATTTCAATTGGGAATGCAATTAGATTTGCACATCTGACACGTTCCTTGTTTTTTTCCCTTGGATTTTAATTTGATGGAGCATCCTTTTTTAAATACGCTTAGTCTGTACTCTGTACTTTTCCCATTGCATTGCATTGCATTGCATTGCATTTGGAGAGCTAAAAGCAGTTAGCATAGTTTCAGGATGCAATAAAAACGGAACGCTTGGTAATGACACTCTTTATCATAATTAGCTTGACGTGGGACTGGAAGTACATTTTAATTGCCGTCTGCAAAAAAAAAAATTAAAATCGTTCAGCAGATTGCTGGGTGCAAATAAATCAATTTTATTGCAGAAAATTACCGTATTTTCCTTATTCGGTGTGCAAGAGTTAGTCTAAAGAATTGAATTTAGTATGAAATTCGACATTTTAACCTTTTTGAAAGGGTAATAAATCCAGTTATGCATCTCTCTGAAGGCGGTAATTTCGTGTTTTTACCTTTTTTAAAAGTGATATTTACTAGTTTTGATCATTTTGAAAACATCAATTTCTTGTTTTGATCATTTTGAAAACATCCATTTCTGGTTTTGACCTTTTTTAAAAGTGTTATTTACTAGTTTTGACTTTTCTGAAAAGGCTAATTTCGTGTTTTTACCTTTTTTAAAGTGTTAATTTACTAGTTTTGATCATTTTGAAAGTGTTAATTTCATGTTTTTACCTTTTTTAAAAATGTTAATTACTAGTGTGGATCATTGTGAAAACGCTAATTTTGTGTTTTGACCCTTTTTAAAAGTGTTAATTGCTAGCTTTGACCTTTCTGAAAAGGCTATTTTCTTGTTTTTACCTTTTTTTAAAAAGTTTTAATTACTAGTTTTGATCTTTTTAAAGAAGTTTATTGTACAACGAACACTTTTTCAAAGCATTATTTCCATGGTTGATGGCTTCGCAGTTCCGAGTAGGCTAAAATTGGGCCCTTTTTCGGGCTAAGTTTGTATTATTTCCTTTTTTTCAGTAAATTATTTGTTCTTTCACAGTGCAGTGCAGGGCAGTGTGTTCAGTGGGCGGAAAGTCCAGCACTGTGTTTGTGCTTCCTAGAATTAAGCAAATTTGTTAACAGATCAAATTAACATGCGTTATTAGCACGGTCATATGTGACTGTGCATTTGTACAAGCCATTCCAATTCCACACGCTAATTAATTAGCAGACTTGGGACCGCGGGGCTTGTTCTTTGGCTTGTCTTTT
The DNA here is from genome assembly GCA_034695205.1 of Dicyrtoma fusca. NCBI lineage: Eukaryota > Metazoa > Arthropoda > Collembola > Symphypleona > Dicyrtomidae > Dicyrtoma > Dicyrtoma fusca. Next base: position 5,492 of record JAQFZC010003274.1, read on the forward strand.
GCACGCAAGCAAGTGGAAAACTCGTGTGCGTTTCTAGTAATTTGTGTTTTAGACTCGAATTTCATTTATCCGGCAGGCAATGGCAGTAAAACGGTAGTTTTTAGCATTTATTTTTCTATTAAGCAAATTATGCACAATAAATCATTTCGTTTTGACTTTAACTTTACTGATGCGACGTAATTTCATTCCTTTATTTCATTGCCTTCGTTTGGTTTAGTTTTGCAAGGCTAATTAACCTATTCGAAACCGGGAAGCCATGGAAAGAATCTTTACAAAAGTGTTCTTTATACAAATCACCTTTTTCATAAAGGTCAAAACTAGAAATTACCATTTTGAAAAACATCCAAAACTAGTGAGCAACACTTTCAAAAAGGTCAAAGCTTGAAATTACAATTTTCAAAAACGTTCAATGCTAGTAACTAACACTTTCAGAAAGTGCAAAAACTAGAAATCACCCTTTTGAAAAACATTAAAACCTAGCAAGCAATACTTTCAGAAAGTACATTAAATAGAAATTCCCATTTTGAAAAACACCCCCACACTGAAAAACTAGTAACCAACACTTTCAAAAAGTGCAAAATCAGTAAATAACACTTTTTCAAAACTGTCAAAACTAGTAAATAACACTTTTTCAAAAGGTCAAGAAAGTAGAAATTACCCTTTTCAAATGGTCAAAACTAGAAATGACCATTTTTAAAAACAGTAAAAACTACTAACGAACACTTTCAAAAACTTCAAAACAAGAAATCGCCCTTTCGAAAAACATGCAAAACTACTAACTAACACTTTCAAAAAAGTGCAGAACTAGAAATTACCATTTTCAAGAAGTTGTAAAACTAGATATTAGCGTTTCGAAAAGGTTAAAATGTAAGCCATTTTCCCCAATGAAATCTGTCACACACGTGTCACACGTCGACAATCGCATTGTGCAAGAGGGCAGGGAAAGTAATAAAGAAACAAAAAGTGACACACAAACTGAATACGCAGAACTGAACTGAAAGCAGGTAGGCAAACAAAAATAAGAAAAAAATAAACAAAATGGTGTTGTTAGAAGGAGCTCGGATCTCGAAGCTAAATTCAAAGCCAAAAGGGACGGATGACGTAAAATTTAACTCTGTAGACAAATATTTAAAGAAAAAAAAATTCCCAAGGAAGTCACACCGTCTCGTTCTAAATGAATAGGCAAGTAAGTTCAAGAGACCAACAGGACATGAAAGAAAAGAAGAAGGGACAGGACACAGAGAAGGGCAGACAGATGAAAAAGCAAAGGCTAAGAGAATAACACACACGAATTATTACGTGGCATAGGGAAGCATATGAAGCGATGGGGCCTCTAAAATATGACGTCATACCATTTTTTTTGAAATGGTTGGACCGTTGAACAAGATACAAAAGTTTTAAAAGAAGGGAAATCTGGCTTTGAACATTTTTGAAAAGGTGTAAAACACTGGAAGTTGTGGATTTTTAAGAGTGCTGTATATCCATTTATGGTTCTAGCATTTTGAAAAGAAGCAAAACAATAAAATAGAATTTTTCAAAAAGTGCAAATCACAACTGTAGCCTTCTGAAAAGTCACAGAGCAGTAAAACATGCTTTTTAAAAAAGGTCAAATCACACCTGTACCCATTTGAAAAGTGGCAAAACGATAAAACACTCTTTTTCAAAAAGTGCATATCACACCTGTTACCTTCCGAAACGCTGCAAAAGGCAGTAAATTGGGTTTTTAAAAAAGTGCTATCTATGAATTTATGATCCCAGCATTTTGAAAAGTTGCAAAACTATGAAATACACTTTTTCAAAAAGTGCAAATCACAGCTGTAGTCTCTTAAAAAGTTGCAAAATGCACTAAAGCGATGTTTTTAGAAAAGTGCTGTACATCAATTAATGATTCTAGCATTTTGAAAAGTTGCAAAACAGTAAATGAACCTTTTTCAAAAAGTGCAAATCAGAGCTGTAGCCTATTGAAAAGTTCCAAAATGAACTAAATTGATGTGTTTAGAAAAGTGCTATCTATCAATTTATGATCATAGCATTTTGAAAAGTTGCAAAACAGTAAAAACAAAAACCTTTTTTCAAAAAGTGCAAATCACAGCTGTAGTCTCTTAAAAAGTTGCAAAATGCGCTAAAGCGATGTTTTAAAAAAAGTGCTATCTACCAATTTATCATTCTAGCATTTTGAAAAGCTCCAAAACAGTAAAACACCCTTTTCAAAACGTCTAATTCCCATTATTAACCCTTTGAAAAAACAAAAAAAGTGGTATTTACACATTTTCTCTGCCGTCATAGTTACATAAAAGCCCCTCGGACAGTTTGGCCTATAGCACCGGTGCCGTGTTCTGCTGTAATACTGCTTGTAGGTCCTTTGGCCCTGTCTTCCGTCTACAGATGTGATTCGTCCTGTCGCCTGCTCCTGACACTGAAAACTGAAAACTGAGAGATCTTACATAAAGAGTGCCAGTGAAGGGAAAGATGCTTTTGCCCCGTGTGTGTGTGTGTGTGTGTGTGTGCAAGTATGACAGAACAACTGATTTGGTTTTGTAATCTTGTCCACCCAAGACAGAGAGCCAAGACCTGAGGACAGAAACAGCCGGGCTTAAGAGGCTCTATAATACACGCACTGTAGATGCACTATGGGCACTATAGGCACTGCAAAGCCTCTTTATATATTTATACATTTTTATTTTATACGCACACACGCACACAGGGCAACAGAAAAAAAAGAAATAGACCAACGCAACGCTACTTTCTTGAATCTTCAGTCTCAGTCCATATGTATGAAGATCCTATTTCTGTATGTGTGTGTGTGATCTCTAGAGAAATTGATGAAAGTCTCTCAAGTCTAAAGCAAAGTGCGAAAAAGAAGCACATAATTTTACATGTATACTATTATATATATATAGCCCATAGGCTTATAGCTACTACATATATACGGTCTGCTACCAGGTTAAGGTCTTACCCTTTTCGAAACAGCAATATATCTAGTTTTTGCACCTTTTTGAAACGGTTGATTTATAGTTTTTGACCTTTTTGAAAGTGTTAATTCCTAGTTTATCACCTTCTTGGAAATGTTAATTTTTAGTTTTACACCTTTTCGAGTGTTACTTCCCAGCTTTGACCCTTTTGAAAATGTCAAATTCTAGTTTTAGACCTTTTTGAAAGTGTTAATTTCTAGTTTATCACCTTCTTGGAAATGTTAATTTTCAGTTTTACAACCTTTTGAAAGTGTTCAATTATAGTAAATCACCTTTTTGAGAATGTAAATTCCTAGCTTTGACCCTTTTGAGAGTGCCAATTTCTAGTTTCAAACTTCTTGAAAATATTGAAAATATTTTTTGCTTTTTTTGAAAATGTGCATTTGTAGTAAAAATACTAAACAGCTTCATGGTTTTCCCGTTACGAATAGGTTAAGGTTGCTGTGGTTGAATTCCGTTTTTCATTTTTATGAACCACACGAGTGTATGTTTCTGCGTTTGTGTGTCTGTCCTTTGAAAACAAATTGACAGCGGTGGGTGGGCACAGCTTCTTTATTGTTTTTCTACATTATTACCATTCTTAGTCTTATTCTTTCATCCTTGCCTTCCTTTCTTCTTCTTCCATCTTCACTCAGATTAGGTATCCATAGGCAACTGTACAGCTATATAGCTATAAAAAATAGGTGCCACAAATTATAGGCCCTATGGTGACTGGTACGGTCCCCTGAGGTGACGGAATATTTTCCTTATTTATTTTTTATTTTGCATTTTTATTTTTATTTTTGGCGCCAGGAAAATAAAACATTTTTATTTATTATTAGCCTTATTGTGTGAGGGCTTACTGCCAGTCAGTGTTTTTTTGACGGCTGGGAAATTTATGACGGTTACATAATGGAACGAAGGACCTGAAGGGGCTCGCAAATATTACGAATATTTATATTTTTTTTGCAAACGACTAGGGTCAAATTTGCGAGGCCCCTGCACTGTACAGTACAGTGGCTCTGTTGAAGCTGCCCATGCTCCTATAATAAAATGCCTAGGCAACTATACCACCGCTTTTGAAATTAATAAATGCCACGTCCCCGTCCCTGTAATTATGAGTGTTTGCAGTTTATGAGATTGTCTATGCAAATCAGCTACAGATACATAGGGACATGAACTTGTTTTATGACTCCACGAAAATGAGGGACGATAAGATAGCCATTAGACCTACACACACACACCTACCTCATCTGGCTCGGATTTCCAAGGCTATTTCCCTATTACCCCTGTATCTGTAGATGCTATACCTATATCTCCATTTTAGGCTATATAGGCACTATTGTATAGCCAAAACCTAGCCAAAGCCAGAGATCGTCAGGTAATAAAATAATTTTTTTAAAAAATTCAAAGGTCATTTATGGACAGCCCCTCATCTGTAATTGACACACACACTTACTACTTATTTCCATACCTGATTCTACAGCAGTTTTTCTGAAAATTTTCAAGTAAAGGGTTGAGGTCTATGGAATTTAAATGAGATGTGATCTGCGTCCGTCAGGAGTGACAGTATAGCTATAGCGTCTGTCTATAGGCATAGGCTATATAGTGGAGGCTATATAGCATAGTGTAGTAATAATTATTGTAGTTTTATGAGTGAAGGACTGACTGACTGAAGGATGGGATTGTGTGTGGAGACTGACTAGGAATTGATTAAATTGGCTACTCAAAATAAATTAATGCTAAAGCTCTAGTAAGGGAGGCACTTTACTACCTGTAGTGGCTATAGTGCCTATAGTGGCTATAGGGGTTATAGTGGCCATAGGGGCGCTATAGTGGCTGTAGTTAGTATAGTGTGTAGGCTATCAGTAATAATTGGTACTTGCAATTATTATGTGAGCTCCTATCAGTACAGAGCCGGACTGCCGGACGGACTGACGCGACGCACTCATATTTTTTACGAATGTTGTAGATGCACAGTGCAGTGCAGATCGTGGGTGAAGAAGCATTCTGCAAAGACGGAGGTTCAAACTCTAAACAATCGTATTTTTAAAAACAGGAGATTTAGGTGCTTACAACTTTTTGGGAAATTGTAAAAGAGCTATGTATGTATTTACAGTTTTTGAAACGAGCAAAACGGCTATTTTAGTGCATTTGTAAAAGAGGAAAAGGGTTATTTGTACCTTTTAAAAATAACAAAACTGCTGTTTATGCTTTTAAAAAATGGGATTACTGCTGTTTGCACTATTTTAAAAGGTCAAAACTAATATTTGTACTTTTTCTAAATGACAAAAAATAGTATTTACACTTTTTTTCTAAAAGACCAGACAATAGAATTCCCATTTTATTTTCGAAAAGACCAGACTCTAGAATTTACAATTTTTGAAGCAGTAAAATAGCCATTTTACACTTTTTTCAAAATGATCAAAACTAGTATATTTACAATTTTGAAAACGGTAAAACTACAATTGACGCTATTTTCAAACTGTCCAAAACTACTATTTACAATTTGTAAAATAGTAAAACTAGCATTTGCACCTTAAAAAAATTGTGCAAAAATGAGAATTCACCACTTTTCAAAAATAGCACAAGTGGTAATTATTCCTTTTCAAAAATAAGAAAACCTCCATTTTGCATATTTTTCAAAAACACTTGTTTCAAAAACGGCTGTTTACTTTCAAAAAGCGAGTAAAAAGCCTCTCATTCTTTCGTTCTAAAAAGACGCTTATAAAAGAATCGACTTTGAACGTTTTTTTGGCGGTAACTGGAGAGCGATAGAGCTTACTACTATCCCAAAATGCCTCTCCACCGACGCTATATGCCTCTGGGCCGACCCATCCATCCATTCGCAAATAACGCAAAGAGTCAAAGAAGATGGATGTTGGTGTTCAACTGCTCGGCAGGCAAAGGCCAAGTCAAGTGACGCCAAAGCCAAGCGTTCATTCATATTTCATGTTTTTTTTTCGTTGAGCCTGATCTATTATTAAAAATGGATGGACAGGTATAAATAATGTAATCAGAATAATATTGCGAAATGGGTGCGTTGCATGGCTTTTGCTGGATCGTTTTATTTTTATTCGCACTATAGGTATATAGCACTATATAGCAGCCCCCACTATAGCTAATTACAATGCTGTACTAAACTACCCACATTTTATGTCTAGTCGATCGTTGAAATTTACTTTTTGAATTTACACCCTTCCGCCTCCAACTTGAGCTCAGACTAAAACTAAAATGTAAGGCGCAATTTTAATATTTTAATTTTATTGTGTTTTCATTTTTCGTTTCTGCTCTGCCTATGCTTCACTATAGTACAAAAAGCCAGGGGCAGAAGGCAGAACTCTTTTTCTGTTTGTAGTGCTTAAAGAGCATTTTTACAGATGCAGAAGGTAGTAATTATTGTTTGCCTACTCGACTTTTGTAAACAAAATTTATACCTGCCTGTATCTTAACATCTTAAGTGACTAATTCTCATTCATCAGAATTTGCCTTCATTGCATTCAGTTGTGGCGTACTAGCGTGTATATTTGAATAAACTCTATTTATAAAAATGCAAATTATAAGTTGCTGGGGAAAATGTGGCAAAGTGGAGCGTGCAATTATTATGTATGCATATGTATACAATGAATATAATTAGGAGGTAAATCAATTCAGGACGCCGGGGCGCCTTACAAATGTGACAATACAATTTGGAGGTAAATAATTTAGTGGAAATAATAGTCAGAAAAATGAACTAAGCTTTTTTGAATAGGCAAAAACTGAAAATAGGGTTTTGAAAAGGAGCAAAATGTGATATTTCACTTTTTCAAAACATGAAAAGCGAGGTAGCGGGATTTTAAAAAGCCCCAAAATAAGATTGTACACTTTTTCAAAAATGGTAATTCGTGATAAACGTATTTTGAAAAGGTGCAAAATGTGATTTACACTTTTTCAAAAAAGGTAAAACGTGATATTTGCATTTTGAAAAGATGCTAAATGTGATATTACACTTTTTCAAAAAAGCCAAAACGTAATAATTACAGTATTTTGAAAAGGTGCAAAATGGGATTATACACTTTTTCAAAAAAGATGAAACTTGCTAATTGTATTTTGCATATTTTGAAAAGGTCTAAAATGTTATATTCCTCTTTTTCAAAAGCAGCAAAACTTGATAACTACATTTTGAAAAGGGTCAAAAACGAAATTATACTTTTTCGAAAAGGCCAAAACGCCAAATGAACCATTCTAAAAAGTTAAAACGTGAATTTTTGAATAAACCCAATCCATTTTCACCCCTCGATTTACTACTTCTATGCCGTCACATTTGCGAGGCCCCAGTATTGATTTTGGAATGTAGGTTTACAGTAATTGTATGTACATGCATAAAAGGCCAAAACTAACAAACAGTGAACAGGCGACGGAGGGCAAAGTGTACTCGACAAAAATTGAAAACTTAAATGAAATGGAAACCAAAGGCAAAGGCGTGTAATTTGGTTGAAGACAGTTTTTAGTTTCCAGTTGCGGGTTGCAAGTGCCTGCCTGCCATGGCGTTCCGTCTCTTCACAAATAATAAAGGAAAAGGAAATACGGAAAGGTCGAAGCGTGTATTAAGTTTCATTGCTTTGTATGCACTGCGTACAAATTTTTAAGCGATGGAAAGTGTCGCTGGTGTTGGGTTTGTGTGTGCTGTATGCCTTAAACGTGTGTGTTTTTAAAATTATGGATTGGATTATGGATGACCACGACTGAGTGAGTTTCGAGTTTTGGAGTGTTTAGCAGGGGCTTGGGAGAGGATGGGGTTGTCCATTTATGACGTGTAGAAAAAAACGAATTTTAAGCTGGTTTTAGTCTTGTATTTTTGACTTTAAAATGTGTCAATACGTATCACAGTTTACACTGTAAAATTTTCAATTTATTACAATTTGCAGTAGTTTATAATGTGCGTAAATGTGTGATTTGGCACTTTTTAAAATGTGAAAATATGAGATTTTGCCGTTTTTAAAATGCGTTTTTCTGGGATTTTGCACTTTTTAAAATACGTAAAAATGAGATTTTGCGTTTTTTAAAATGCGCAAAAACGAGATTTTGCACTTTTTGAAATGCGTAAATATGAGATTTTACACTTTTTAAAATGTGTAAATGTGTGATTTTTCACTTTTTAAAATGTGTAAATATGTGATTTCGCACTTTTCAAAATGCGCAAAAATGATATTTTACACTTTTAAAACGAGTAAATAGCACACTTGTCCCATTCAGAAATGTGTAAATATGAGATTTTGCCCCGTTTAAAATGTGCAAATATGAGTTTTTGCATTTTGCATTTTTTAAAATGTGTGAATACCAGATTTGCCCCTTTTTAAAACGCTTAAATGTCACATTTGTTTTTTTCAAAAAAGTGTAAAAATGAGATTTTGCCCTTCTAAAAATATGTAAATATGGGATTTTACCCTTGTTAAAATATAGTAAATTACCAAGCCATTTTTCAAAATGCCTAGAACCTACACATACAAATATTGCAATTTTACATTTAAAAACACGTCAAAGTCAAATTTTATGATTTACAATTTTTCAAAAAGCCACTATCAACCGTATTTTCTCCTTTTTTTTTCAAACCAATTTCTGCTTTTGTTTCTTTTATTCAAATCGTATTTGGTCCCTTATTTGTTTCGTCTACGTCACATTTGGACGGCCCTTGAAGTGCTGGGCCGGCTGGTGCTTTGCCTGGTTCTGTTTAAATGGGACTGGTGTGCAGTTGATGGGTCTGGGCTCCTCATCTCATCATAAGAATGACCTCAAGCGTCGTGTATTTTCTGTGTGCACACAGAAGATGAAAAATGAAGACGCACCTGCTCTTTTGAAGACGGTCGAGATTGCTATTACAGCTGTCGCCTATCCTCTCTCTGCCGTCCAACCAAGCTGTCCTAAACTACTCTGTAAAAATAAGTATGACACTTTGCACTCTCAAGGCCAGCCTTTATGTGTAATTTCCAACCGACCCACCCACCCATCATCCACCAACCACCTCAGTTACACACGAAATACTGAAAATAACAAACAAACACGGCTCAATTTAACAGTAGATTGACCAATTTATGCCCTTTTCTGTCCTTGCTTCATCAAAAATTTAGCCGCAGTATTTATTGTAAAAATAAAGTAAAATAAAATAATAAAAACATAAAAAATGACACAATTTGCAATTTTTAGGCTTGTTTTACTGACTGGCTGTCATTTTGCCATCAAACAACTGTCATTAGTGACAGTCACAATTTTTATTAGACACTGTATTTACATGTAAATGGTTTATTTAATCGATTTGTAGCTCGGAAACCATGCAGGAAAGAATGTTTTACAAAAGTGCTTTTTCTAGAAATTAACCTTTGAAAAAAGGGTAAAACTCGAAATAGCATATTCAAAAGCATTCAAAACTAGTACATATAAGACTTTTAAAATAGTTGAAACAATGAATTAACACTTTCAAAAAATTGTAAAACAAAATATTAGCTCTTTCAAAAAGATGCCAAATAAGAAACTGGCACTTTCAAAAAGGTCAAATTAAGCAACTGACACTTTCAGAAAGGTCAAAACAATAAATTGACACTTTCAGAAAGATGTAAAACAAGAAATTAACACTTTTAAAAAGGTCAAATTAAGAAACTGGCACTTTCAGAAAGGTCAAAACAATAAATTAACATTTTTAAAAAGACGTAAAACAATAAATTAACACTTTTGAAAAGATGCAAAATAAGAAACCGACACTTTCAAAAAGGTCAAGTTAGGAAATTCACATTTTAAAAAACATGTAAAACAAGAACTTAACATTTTCAAAAGGATGTAAAACAAGAACTTAACTAATAAACACTTTCAAAAAGATGCAAAACTAGAAACTGACACTTTCAAAAAGATCCCAAACAAGAAACTGATACTTTCAAAAAGATCCCAAACACGCAACTGACACTTTCAAAAACGTCAAATTAAGAAACTGACACTTTGAAAAAGGTCAAAACAATAAATTGACATTTTCAAAAAGGTGTAAAACTAGTTATAGTACCGTTTCAAAAAGGTTAAATTTTTATTTTTAGTTACAGAAATAGAAATACAGTGAAAGTAGCTACGTTTGCTTCCTATTGTGTAGCAACTAAACTGCTAAATTGTGGACTGCGCATGTGTCGTAGGCGTATTTGTGTCCTTTCGATTATTTTGTATTTTGTGAAATACTTGACATTCCATTCGATTCCCTTCCATGCTGCGTCTGCTGTGAATTAATCCGTCCATTGAGGCTTCAGTGGCCTTCCATAAATTCTTGTATTATTCGAGCCTTGCTTGCTGTAGTGGCTGGTGGCTCGTATTTTGACTCGTTGCTGTAGATAGACGGATACAGAACAGAGTGCCACGGGAAATTGAATTATCTACACTGTGACTCAGACTGAGTGTGTGTGTGCTAAATATTTCCCGTGTGTCAAGTATTTCCCAGTACAATCTGTTAGATTGAGGGGCTGTTCATAAATGACAACGAAAAAAAAGCAGAGCGTTTGCTTCCATTTTTTACTTGTTTTTTGTTGTTTTTTTTTTGCATTTTATGAAATATTGAATATGGCATTTTGCATTTTTTAAACAGCGTAATTAGGGCATTTGGGGGTTTTGGAAATGGGCAAACGGGTCATTTACCACTTTTCAGAATGAACAAATGGTGCATTTTATACTTTTCAAAAAGTTGAACATTACATTTTGCACTTTTTGAAATGCTTAAATGGCACGTTTACGACTTTTCAAAACGTACAAATATCACTTTTTGACCTTTTTTAAAGCGTTATTACGATGTATGGGGCTTATGAAAACGTGCCAATGACACATTTACCACGTTTCAAAACATATAAATAACACTTTTTGCACTTTTTTAAAAGCGTAAACGACTTTTTATAGGCTTTTGAAAATGTGCAAATGGCACATTTACCATTTTTTAAAAGTTTACTAACGTCATTTTGGGCTTTTAAAAATGTGCAAAGTACATATTTACCTCTTTTTGAAGTGCTTAAATATCACACATTACACTTTTCAAAATGGTGAACATCACACTTTGCTCATGTCGCACTTTTGAAAATGTGCAAATGACACATTTACCACTTTCAAAAATGCTTAAATATCACATTTTGCCCTTTTCAAAAACCCAAACATCCCATTTTGACTCCATCCCACTTTCAAAAACCCTTAAATAACTCACTTTACACCTTTTAAAAAGTTACTTTTTCCCTTTTACACTTTTTCAAAAATCCTCTATAACATAATATTTTGCATACAATAAAATTATTTTGAACCGTCAAATTCCCTGCCCCTGCCATTAGCATTTAACACCTTTACAAAGGAGTGAAACTTACGACACTATTTTTAAAACGCAATAAAAATGACGTTAATTTATGCCCGGCCCCTGTACTTGCCCTGGCACTGGCTCTAACACTGGCTCTGGCTCAGTTCAGTGGTGCTAATAAAGGACAAGATAACGAAATGAGGATCGACCGCTCAGTTCCTGGCTCATTTGCTTGTCTGTGCGTGGAAAGGTACCGTCGACCCACGGACGGTGGTAATTGACACCAGATAAAATAATTTGAGCATTTTCCCCCCTAATCTTAATGTTAGTGTTGACTTTTGGCTTGAGTGGAGATTCCACTTACGTTTGACAGAAAAGATTACAAAAAAAAAAATTTACTGCACATACATTTTCCAATCGCAAATAATCTCCAATAACACAAAGATAAAAATACAGGAAAAATCTGCAAACAATTGCCAGCCAGCGAGCGAGCAAGTTGCAAGAAAAAAAAACTATAAAAAAACTATAAAAAAAAAAAAGCCAAAAGCCAACAAGTAACAAGAATGCGTACTTTACTTATTGACTATTTTTTTTTTTACGATTTGCCTTTTTGCCTGTTTGCTTACTGCCTTCAATTTTATTTACCTTTCAAAGTTTAGCACATGTTATTATTATTTCATTGTTTTTTTTTCTTGGGTAGTGAATGAGCTCAGTGGATAATATTTCAGCTATAAAACATTTACAATTTTTACAATAGAATCACTTACTTGCTTTGACGATCCTAAAATAATAAATAAATGCTCCAAAGTTGAGGTTTTTAGCACAGTTTTACGGCTGCTGCTGCTGTTGTAGATTTGCGTTGCATTGCTTATTGGCTGGGTAATAAATAACGAGGGTGAAAGACAGGTAGGAGATAAACTGACTAGTGAGGGAATAATGGGAAATTATATCGTCGGTGAAGAGGCAATGTGATAATGAAGCCCGAAGCTATGCATTTTTGGGACAAATTAGTAATTTTGAAGCAAATCGATCGATCGATGAGGTAATCTTTTGTAGGTGATTTTTGGAGTAGTTTGGATTGATTGCGTTTGCGTCATTTTGGTTCTTGGACGACGATGTGGTTAATGACTTCGTCATTGTCGTTGGAGTGATTAATAATGGGGCTCTAGTGTTATTATTTCTGTAGTTATTGGTTTTGGTTTTGGTTTCGTGGAGCAGGTAGGTATTTGGCGATGCTATAATGGTCTAAAGGGAGGGGCTTTGCAATTACTACTCGATTGTTCTAGAAAAATTGTATTTTGTGTCAGTTTCCTTCAGTAAGAAGTGTAACTATCCCGTTTTTTACTTTTTGAAAAGTGTAAATGTCATGATTTGACTTTTCAAAAATGGCAATTTCGTATTTTGATAATTTCGAAAAGGTTGATTTCCCACTTTTTACCATTTTCAAAAACGCTGATTTCATATTTTGCCTTTTTCAAAAGCGCAAATGTCCTGTTTTGCACTCTTCAAAAACGTCAGTTTCCCTATTTTGCGAATTTCAAAAACGCTAATTTCGTATTTTTACTTTTTCAAAAGTACAAATGTCATGTTTTGCCATTTTCAAAAACGTCAATTCCATCTTGTTGCCAATTTCAAAAAAGCTAGTAATACCGCATTTTGCCTCTTTCAAAAACAGTAATAATTTCATATCTTACCAATTTCAAAAAGACGTTCTTTTCATATTTTGCCTTTTTCAAAACTACTCATCCATCCATGTTTTGCCTCTTTTAAAAGTGTGTCATGATGCTTATTTTACCAGTTTTTAAATGGTGTCAATTCTATCTATGGAATGTTATGATTTTCCTCATTCTCAAAAGTACAGATTTAATATTTAAGCCATTGAGTGCCTACCGAAATGGAACTTATTTTAAAATTTAAAAAAATAGTTAATGCATTGCATTTTGCATTTTGCTTTTTTATTTAGCAAAAAAGACTCTTGCCTGGTTCTAAAATGTAAATTTCATTTTTGATCGTTTTACCTTTTTCTAAAATCTTTGGGGATTTTAATTCAATTTTTTAAAGTAAGTACCTACCTACCTAGTTTTTAAAAATATTTTTGTGTGTGGTAATTTGACGTAATTTCTGACTGTATCCAAGCCTTGTATCACATCTACTAGTATCGTAAATTTTTGAATCTTTGGAGAGCCTGGTTGTGGAGGCTGTGTTGGTGTTGGAGTGTAAATATGGAGGCGAGGTGAACGTTCGACTTGATTCCATTTGCTTCGTTTCATTTGTCGCCTTTGCCTTGCTTTGCTTTTCATCTCACTCATCGCATCTCCTGTCCTCAACAATCTCTACGACCGCATCTTCCACGAGACGAAGATCACTCCACTGCACTGGCACTGGCACTACTTGAGATTTTCTAGTTTTCGATTCCGCATCTTCTTTGCCTTCTTTTCCCCTCCTCTTTAACCTATTAGCAACTGGCAAACATGGGAAAGAATGCTTTAGAAAAGTATTTAATTCTATAAATTATCCTTTTCAAAACGGTCAAAGCTAGTAAACAACACTTTTTCAAAAGAGTCAAAACTAGTAAATAACACTTTTTCAAAACGGTCAAAACTAGTAAATAACACTTTTTC
>JAQFZC010003275.1:0-19344 GCA_034695205.1 Dicyrtoma fusca
TACCTTTAATAAATAAATCTTACGCATTCTCAAATTATACAAAATTGTATTTGGCCGAAGCCAAGTATTTTTGAAAACTACTTTTTTTAAGAACAGCGCTAGCTGTTCCACACGCATTAAGCTCATGCATAATGCTCTAGTAAGCACTACATGTTACATATATTCATACATACTTATATATATTATACACTATTTGAATTTTTTGCCTTATGTATTTCTTGACATTGTAAAACAATGCTTGAAGGATTGCATTATTAGGCAATGAACGAAACTGAAACTAAAAGATGCGTGTCTACCATTTTTGTGGAATAAAATTACACAATTGAAAATTAACGAGCATTTTTGAAATATCGCCAAAATTACTTGGGAAAATGGGCATATTATCTCCAATAGACCAACGTTGACATTTGCTCCGAAGCAATTCGAGAAGTAGACAGCCGCTAAAATAACCCCGACAAATATGAGAATATAACGACAGGCCGCCATTTTTAAAAATTAGAAGCACAAACAGTACAGAAAATTGTATTTTAAATTTTTAAGTCAGCACACAGTTAAATTATAATAAAAGTCCAGTTTCTTCGTTATTTAACTCGAATTACAGTTTCCAGCTTTCAGTTCAATAGACATGCTAACAAGCGCCTTCCAGTTGAAGACTTCCATCTAGATTAGTCTATATATAGTTTATCACAATAATTGGCCTGTATTTATGAATTAAAAATGACCGAATGCCGAATAGTATTACTATTTACATCATAATCCACAGTAGTTGCATTAAAATATTTACTGAATTGACATTCTATATGTAATTACGTAACTGAATCTCAAATACCGCAGTTCCTCTGTAGGTTGACCCAAATACCAACGAATCACTTTAACCGCTCCTTTTAACAAATATTCAAAAGTGGCAGAGTTGTGTGATTTGCAGTATTAAATTAATATTTTGTTATGAGCTGGGCAGAATGCATTTATTACTTGCATCCTGCCTTCAAGGTCCATAAAATGCAACTTTCGGAGTTTTTGAACTGCACCAAGAGCAAACATTGCATAATATATTAGTTGAGTGAGCAATTTTTATTAAGTATAACTAAATAGGCTCGAAACGTGAATTTGAAATGAAGCAATAACGAATTTTAATATTATAGTTTATAGTGTTATTTTATTTATTATACATTGTAAGCCTTTGTAAGCTAATTTCAGAAACGAAAGCAAAAGATGCCCCAAGTAAACTGCAAAGAAAAGTGTAGAACACAATGCTGAAATCTGATTCGTGGAGAGAAATTCCCTTTAATTTATGAGCTTTTGCTCCAACTTGTGCGTCCAAAGTATTATTAGTTTTGTCATAGACAGGAAATTTAATTCGATCCCATTTTTCCCAAAGCCAGTAAATGCCCGATGAAATTAGCATTTTCATTCTATCAGGCACCCAACGATGATGCTTGTGCATTCCAAATGGAAACCCATACATTGTTGCCCTCCTTAAAAAAGTGTCCCCCTTTTCCTTAAAATTGTGGGCAAAATTCACCGACTTTCCTTCAGTCATAAATCTTTCAAACCTCTTCCAATAAAATTCAAATTCATCTTCCCGCACAATAAAAGCAACGCGATTGCTACCATTGCCATTGTATGCAGTTCCATTTCTACCGCCAAACAAGGCTCTTAGAAATTCTTCTAGGTCACCTGAGCAGACGTAGAATAAGCGACTTTGCAAGGCTCCAATATTCTTGTCGATTAAAACAGATACTTGCCTTTGGCTCCAATCAAAACCGACATTCTGCCTTCTTAAAATAGCTCCAATTTTCCAAGACATTTCTGCAAAAAATTTACATTCTAAAAAATTAGCATTGCAACGCCCACTATCCCTTCCCGTGATAAATGGGACACTCTCATTTGCATCGTAGATATTGCTTCCATGACTGATGAGTTGTTTCCTTAGTTTCATCACTTCTTTACACTTGGAATCTCTTACAAACCCATAGAGCGTAAAATCCTGTAATTGCTCGATGGTTTTCCATGAGGTCTCAAAATGGCGGGGGATCATAAAGTCGGAACGAATGCATCCCTTGTAAGCATTCGTTAGAATTATTGCCATAAGTAGCCACAAAAATGCAATTTTTCTCCAAAATGTCCCATTTTTTGACTCCGTTAAGTCGATTGTTGACTGCTCAGTTAAAACCATAGAAACTTTGAGAGAACATGATAATATACAGTTAACTAGGGTTTTAGTGGACTTACAGGCACATCGAATTACCGCAAGAAGTACCGTAGTTCCCATAAGGAGACACCAGGTGGCTCCGTCAAATGGAGTTGTAAAGATCTCAAATGCATTTCTGTTTTGCCTGACCCTATGAGAAGTAATGAACTTGAAGGACATTGTTTCGCCGGTTAAGTACAAATCATTGGCATTTATTCCTTCTGCTTTTGGACTTAAATCCGCAAAGTTGTTAAAACGGGGACCGCGGATCCAATTGTGAGATCGGTTGAGGGGGCCACCGAATAAGAGGAATTGTAAAGCTGCCTTTTTTAGCGAGCTAGGATTTAGCCTATGAAATGGTGTGTTCATTAAAACGAAATCATCCTTGTTAATATGGAAATCGCTGTCCTGGTAACCACGATTAATTCTCCATAGAAATCGTTTCCCGTCATTGATAGTCTCAATGTAATGTTCGTACAAAGCTCTATAGCAGTCTGCAGACAAATCCAGTGGACATTTGTATGGGGTCTCTGCGGATATTCTAATTCTTGGTGGGGCTCTATGGTCTCGCTCTTTTCCTATCTCCGATATTTTTACATAAATTGACTGTGTTTCTGTAATATGCCATCCTTGAGAAAGCTGGTAGTGGTTCCTTTTGCCCAGGTTACGAGCGTACACAAAATAAAATATGATAGGAAACGTTTCCTTGTTTTGATGGATAATGTTTATCATTGCGGAGTGCAGTCGATGGCTTCTACAGCTGTGTACACACTCTTTGCTCGTAATAAACGTGAAATACTGGGGAAATATATTCTTAAAACTGTGCCTTTTCAAGTCATACAATGACGCACAATTTCCAATGGTATCATTTTGAATGCAGTCTGAGTCAAGCAAAACTATTACCGAAAGGCACTGTAGTCCATTATTTTTAGACTTAAGGATACTTTGGTAATGTTTTCGCCATTGCTCGGCGGGCAAAATGCTTATATCGCTGGACAGCACCAAGGCAATGTTGTAGGAGTGAAACACTTCTTTGACGTCGATTACTTGGGCAGTCGTGTAAATGTGAATGAAGCATTGGCTGTGATGTTCAATTATCGGGTTGATATTTAAATACGCAGAAGGTGAATCGAGATCGGGTTTAGATGTAACAATATTCAAATAAATTAATAAGTTCAATAATAGCAGTTTAATTGTAGACAGCCATTGCTTTTTTTGATAGCAGATTAACATTTCGAAGGCTAACAGGCAACGTAGGTCATGTCATAATATATACAAAGGTAATGCGGTGCAGAAAGTGCAGATTAAGGAACTCTTAAAAGAAAACTGCTTAGAATTCAAGCAACATTTTAGTGTTTACAAAGAATATGTGCATACAGCCTTTAGTTTATTTAGAAGTAAATTATTTTGCCTCCTAGCTGATGACATTGAGTTCTAAAAAATAATGACTCTAATGTATTAAACATGAATGACGCACTTCAATAAAATTGTATTCTGTGTAACCTTGCTTGTTCCACTAAAATAATTTGATTAGTTCGAGGTTAGAACAACAGAAAACATCATTCAATGACCCTTAATGATTTTGTTCTTGCTGAGTGCATACTGCTAAAACGAAACTTTAATTCAATTAGATTATCTATTGATTTGTAACGATACAACATGTAAAACATATTATTTTAACAAATAATGCTATAGTTGAAATCAGTTAACACCTATACATTGAGTATCTCGACAACAATCCAAAACGATTTAGTCAAAATGAGCTTTTAGCTAATTTTTGATTAGCCCCATGTTTTCGTCCGGGTACGAGCAGGGAAGTTACTAAAAAACAGTACCCAGCTTACAGCTTTCGTATAGCCCTGTAGTCATGACTAAGGTTCGGGCTTCAAAATTTAGATTATCGTAACCGACTAGGAAAACTTCTGTCATTAATAAATGAAATATTTTTTTTATATTTTAATAAACTAATTTTGCGTTTTAGTAACAGTCGTTGTCGTTATAGTAGTCTGTTGTTAAGAGTAATGTTTACAAAAACCAATCATCTCCTTCTAAGCGTGCTCTTTGTTTTCGTTTTCGCTGTCGCGTCGTTTCAATAATTTTAATACTAAAAATACTAACAGAACTGACTTTATTATCATTTTAATAACATCGATTTGCTGTCGCTTTCTCGCTTTGTAGCATTTTTGCAATTCGCTTCTGCAGTCAGCAGCTTCAGTTTGCATTTCTCTGAGTTGAGGGGAGGGCTTGAGGGCGAGTGGCCCAGCCCGCCTAGCGATCCAGTTTTCCAGTATTTCACAGTTTCAGATAAGAAGATTCACTTGTTACAACTTTTGAACAACAAACAGCTGGACGAAGTTCACTAATTGTTTCTATCAGAATCTATAACATTCATGGGCATGGGTATGGGTCTATGGGTCATAAATATTTATTTGTAGATGTTTTCCAGATTCGCAACTCGATCTTCTCTTCGATTTTACGAGTCAGTAGTGACGTGTGACGTTATAATTATAACAAAGCTACGAGGGGAAGAAACTGAACGTTACTTTGTTACTTACTAGTCAGCGTTAGAATAATGAATATTCATTATTTCATTTACTTCTTGTAGCCGTGGTCTTAGACCGAAAAAAACAAATCCAATAACGCGGAGGTGGACCAAGATGATGATCTTTTAACTAATCGGAACTGTAATTACAGAGAAATTCAATCCCCTGCCTGCTGTCCAGTATCTTGAGAATCTTGGGAAGCTACACTCAGGGAGTGGTCTGAATTTACGCCAAAAATGTAAATAAATATAACATCTAGCATGGAATCATAAATCACGTTTTTTTTAAAATCACATTTTCAAAACATTCTTCTACCCTGTAGATTGAGATGCTGGGTTTTATGTTCTTTGTTTTAATCTTTTAATTAAAAAATATTTATAGCTGGGCAAATTAACGCCCCATGAACGGATAACACCAATCCGCAGAAGAATCCGATTATTTTTCTACGCCTTAGTTGGCTTTGACTTTCTACTTTGGTATGGATATTTTTTTATTTTGCTTTGCATGATTTTTGTGGTCAATAGTTTACCCTTGACCTTGATTCAGGACTTCCATCTGCCATTTATCAAATTCTATTATATTTGTAATTAATATTTGGAATAACATAGGTTCTAGGTACTGTCCGAAGCTTTCAAGAACCTTTCTATCCATGATTTAAGAACTTGTCGGTTTGTATCACAAGAGCGGAACAAAGCGGTTTATTCTGTATTTTCCCCAAAACAACATTGGGCCCTGCATGTTGAACTCAAATTTAAAAAGCGCTGCAATTCCAAAAAATTGTTCCATTAGAAAGATGTCGTCGATTCTAAATTGAGGAACTTCCTTTGTTCAAAACTGATATTTGTGTATCTACTTGACTAGACCAGACTAGCCTAGTAATAATTTTTTTTTGAATAGTCTAGAGTCTAGACTTAACTAGTTAAAATTTTGGGCAGCTTTGTTTTAAAAAGTGATGAGCGAATACTGGCATACGAATGCCTCGCCCTGCACTCAAAAAATCCCTCAAAATATTTTTGCCCTCGGCCTCCCCTTTCCTAAAACTAATTTAGAAATTGTGCCCGCGCCCTCACCTCATGAGGGGAGGGCACTTGAGGCCGCTTTTTGGGCTGAGGCCTACCCCCCGCCGTTCCCTCATTGAGGCCGACCATAATATCTAAACTATCCCAAACATTAGAAGCCTTTTGCTCAAAACATTTTCGATTGAGACTTGATAGCCAAATAAATGTGTTAATTTGCTCAAGGATCTCTTCCAGACTTCCAGCTTAATGAACTACCATTAATGGAAACGACAGAATACGATCTGACGATCTGAACCAAAATCCGGCGAACAAGGCAGACTTGGCGTTTTTTAAATCGCTTTTGAATGCTGTGTTCAATTTGACGGATTTCAAAAATGCTATGTCGCACATTATATTTCCTGCAATCACGAGTCACGAGTAAATAACAGAATCATGTTTAAAAAAACAATAATAATAAGTCAAAAATATTTTGTTGCTTTTTTTTTTATTGACGTTATATCTGTTGCGTTTCCCTATAGATACAACGAGTCTTCCAACCTTTTACATGATTACTATTTCTACAGAACCAATGCAATGCAATGCGAATTATGGGATGGGAAATGGAAACATTGCAAAATTGTGATCAAAATCAACAAGGTTGTTGATTTTGGCTGAATTATTTTGACTTTGAGGATAATTTTTTTCTGTATTTCTATTCGTTAGTATTAAATTATTATCGTTCATCGTTAGTCGCTGTCGCTACTTTGCTAGTGATATTACTTAATACTATAGAACTATTCCACCACGTTAAACATTCGTCTTTGTCTATTCGCCTCAATTTTCTCAGTATTCTCAGTCATCGAGTCATCGTCATCAGTCGACAACTGGTGCTCAACTAAGACGCAGCAATGTTTACTTACTACTACTACAATACAAATTCTGCTAACTAAAAGCGAAGGCGAAGACAGCCGAGAAAAAACTTTTAAAAACGAGTTAAAAAAAGATCATTGGACATGGACAACGGTTGAGGATTGAGGATTCGAAGCAAAATTGCTGAAGCGGAAAAATGAAAAATGTCCCATAGTCCCATCTCCAAATTCTACAGAACTCTTACTCACATAATGATACGCACAAAGTAATCTCATCCTAATCGGACTTCTTATGATATGAAAACAGTGATTTTAATTTTTCTGCCGCCTGATACTGGTAGTAACGAGTAATTCTAATAACAACGTTAATTTATTACTGATTAATCGTTGAGCTGCAGCTGCACCGAGACCGACTGGTGACCGAAAAAACTGAGGCTTAGTATTTTTGTTATTAGTTAGTTCGTTTATTAATGCCTTTGTTTAAAAACACTAGTTAATGTTATACCTAATTTATATTTCATATCTACTTGAGAATAGAATGAGACGGGGCGCGACTGAGGGACCAGTGCACGTCTGGCAGCCCTGTTGTATAACCGGGATCCCTCAATGTTTGAATTTTTTGTATTTATTTATATTTTGTAAAATTACATACAAGTTGATAGTTTTAGCAATTTTATTATTATTTTTACTTTTGTTTAAATCTTCATCCTAAAGACAGATGTTTCACATCCAACGGATTCTATACGGAAAACTAGAATACTATTAATTTATTCAACTGTCACACTTACAAAACATATTTGTGTGGAACGAAGCATAGTTGAGTCAACAGTTGACAGTACTACGTATATATACGTCATACGTCGTTCTACATACAGTGCAATGTTGGCTGTTGCTTGGTCTGCTAATAATAATGTTAGTTTTTGACTGCTGTACTCTGTTTTTATGAATTTTTTCTCTAAATTAGACGGCACCTTGGAACGGATTTTTGGCACAACGGCCACAACGGTTTTACTCGTTTTACGGTAACTATTCGGTGATAAAAAAAATAATTGAAGTGTATAGCTTTATATTCGTCGACTGAACAAGCTGAAAAAATTATACCTGTGACCTGACGACCTCAAGTCCTCACAATCATTACAACGGTCAACGGTTGACGGTTTAGTCAACCACTTATCACAATCAATACAGAAGAGCTAGATAGTAACTACTGGTGTGCTTTTGTCATTAATGCAAGTTTCGAGCTCCGAAAGCGTCAGTAGAAGAAAGTTTACTCGGTTTTAATACGACGAATTGAAGAATACAAGCTATACAAAATAAAATGGAATTTGGTAGTATCGAAGATGAAAACAGTTTCTTCTGTGATTCAGCTTGGGATGAGGAAGATACCGGAGGAGGACTTAGTTCAATTTCTCAGGAATGTAAATCAAGTGCACCAGAATCGGCGAAACTTCCAGCTCCAGCAAATCTGGAACCCATAAATCAGAATGTAAGGATTGAAACCCCTCAACAAGATAACGTGGCATCAATAAAAGTCGAACCTACTACATTTGACAGTGTTGAAGATGAAAACAGCTTCTTCTGTGACTCGACGTGGGATGAAGATCCAGTAGTGCCGAGTATTAAATCGCAAGAGGTAAAACCAAAACCGGTAGTAACCAACTCGCAGACGCAAAATGTTTCAACAAAAGTTGAAGCTGGGTATCAGAATAGCACGAGTGCAAAGAAATTTCAAAATCAAACAAAACCTGTGGTCGAACCAACGACGTTTGGAAGTGTCGAAGACGAAAACAACTTTTTCTGCGATTCGAATTGGGACGAAAACGATACTGGAGGGCAGGAAGTAATTCTTCAAAATACTGCTAAATCAGTTAAACCAGAATCAGCAAAATCTCTTTGGAACAGCACCCCTTCATATCAAAGTTCTTCCGCTGTTACTGCCGATGATAGGAAGGATAATTATCGAAGTCACCGAAGTGGTTCTGATAACACTCGGCAATCGTCCTCTGGCAATTATGATAAAAACTCTTATGAAGATGAATCAGCAAGGGTATTGTTTTTTATTTTATGCGCACAAAACACAAAAGTTGCAATATTCAATTACCTACATATTTGACAGCAATCTTCGACTGCAAAATTTGTGATATTAAGTATTAATATGCAACACATTTTCAAATCAAAATTCAAATTAAATAAAAACATGCCTTCAACTTTTTGAACGATTGTTTTTAGGCTGAGGTCATGATTCCTGTGGACAAAGTCGGGTTAGTAATTGGGAAAGGTGGCCGAACTATTAAAACTCTGCAAGAAACAACCAAGACCAAAATGCAAATTGTTCAAGTCAACAATTATCAGATGGACTCATCCGTTAGTGCCCAAGATAAAACACTTGTCATCACTGGCTCGAAAGCGGCAGTTCAGGTAAGTCGATGTCCAGTTTTAGTAGTAATTATGTACAAAGTTTTTCTCCTAATGGGTTATTGCCTCTAGTCCTAGCTAAGCTAAATAATTTTGTTGAAAATTTAAGAGTACTAAACACGTATTCAAAAAATAATAGCTCAGTGATATAATTTGAATAAATATTGCAGCATGCCGAGCAGACCATACGTGATTTATTATCGAAAGCTCCTCCGTCACGAAACTCAGACACGTATTCCCAACAGAGTCCTAGCCACAGTAGCTCTAATTCGTATGGCAATAAGTATGACCATAATAAAAGTTTTAATGGACAAGACTCTGAATCGTTCTCGTCCCACGGAAACAGAAATTCCTCCAAGTATTCGTCGAATGACGGCTCCTCCAGCAATAGCCATGGCGGTAGACGTGGATCTGGATCTTACAATAACGATACTAGTAGATCTGGATCTTACAATAACGATACTAGTAGATCTGGATCTTACAATAACGATACTAATAGATCTTACAATAATGACGCCAGTAGACCTTACAGTAACGATGCTAGTAGATCTTACAGTAACGACACTAGTAGAACTTACGGTAACGATGCTAGTAGATCTTACAGTAACGATGCTAGTAATGGCATGAACAAAGGCGTAAAACTGAAAACAACAAGGTTGCCAGTCCCTAAAGTAGCTGTTGGACTTATAATTGGAAAAGGGGGTGAAACTATCAAAAAGATTCGAGCGGATACTGGGGCGAAAGTTCAATTTAATCCAGCCAACGCAGACTCACCAGACTCTGACGAGCAAATTGCCGTTATTACAGGTAATAATGACCAGGTCCTTCATGCTTGTAACTTGATTGAAGAGCTGGTAGACACTGCATTAAATTCTGGAGGACAAGGACATGGAAATTCTGGCAGTGGTGTTGGAAATAGGAGTTATAATACCATGAGTAATAGTAATAGTGGTGGTAACTGGCCTTCAGAAAGTTGTGGGATGGGCTCATTTGGGTCATTGGGTCGTCAGTGTAAAATTCAAAATGCAGAAGCACAATTTTCTTCCTACGAGCAGTTCATTCACCATGACAGCATTACTTCCTACAGCTCCAATAGCCGGGCCCCTGTTCATGAAGAAGTTGAGGAAGAAACGATTACAATCCCTGGGAACAAAGTCCGGCAACTCATTGGGAAGGGAAGGGATACTATTCGGTCCATTATTCAAACTAGTGGAGCCTATTGTGACGTTGAGCAGACTGGATCCACCAGTGGGGTCGCTACCGTTGGATTTGAGAAAGTAGTTTATATCAGAGGCTATCGAGATCAAATTGAACATGCAAAAGAGCTTATTTATGAGGAAATATGTCAAAACAGTGTAGACCCGAAGGTAATCTAATTCAAACTAGTTGAGGCAATTTATAGAAATTGAAATAATTTGTATGTATGGTTATTTCATTTAAAAATGACTCAAATAAAGCATAAAGTTTGTAATAGTGCGGTGTGGTGGTTGTCTTTTTCTCTTGTAGGCTGGCTTGAGCGGTGATCTCAACTGCTACAACAATCCAACTGAAGACTCTTATAATTTCGGTATTAACAGCACTTTGAACTACATCCAGGGAGCTGTGGAGTGGGGTCAAGGGGACCAACAATCTCATTGGGGACAGGAGTGTGAACAGTTGTATTATGATCCTAGTATGTCTCATCCAGGTTGTAATACGAAACGTTTTTTTACTAAATCACCAAATCAAATCACAATTTCAATTTCCCTAAAATCGTTCAAAGATATTCAAAGAGCATAACGTAATCGGAATAGTAGAAATTAAACTGGAAGTGGAATTTATAATTATATTTTCAGATACGCATTTGGCTTCCCAACTTGGGTTCGGGAGTGACTTTTCACAATGGATTCAATACTATACTACTGGAGCCACCTTGCATGGTGACCCATCCGATTCTAGCAGTCAGGAAATCAAAGCAGCCCCAATACCGCCTGTCCCTGTCATGTCAGCAACTATTGTTCAAAATGGAGACCAACCCGTTAATTATTTGGCCCCCCCAGCCATATACTTTACGCTACCTCCGATATACTCCGGACAAAGTACAGGTCACGAAAATAGCAAACATTCGTCAAAAACGGAAAGTTCCCAATTACCGCAATATGGGATTATATTAGAACGGCAAATCAGTGACGTCGAAACTGTAGGTGAGAGTACAGAAAAGCATCCAGAAACTGATGGAAATAAAAGGAATGGTGTTTCGTCGTCTGATCCAATCGAAGTGTCAGGAGGCTGCAATGCCTTTGACGGTGATGGTTCTCAATCTCTTCAAGAACTGCAAGAACAGTCAGGTGTTGCTGCAGCTAAAGCATTTAGTATGATGCAAGGGCTTGGATCTGGTAGTACCTATACACCAGCTAATGGAACCCCTGGATCGTGTACTAGGATTGTATCCTTTTACTACGATTCAAACGTCAACTCAATCGTTATCATGAATCAGTGGCACTACTACTGACCAATTGTAATGGTAGCTACTGCTAATAACTTCAATAATGTTGTATATATATGTATATATATGCGTGTATTTAGAATATGTACCAGTCAGTCGGTAAAGTTGTAAAATATCATGTCTATATTACAAATTCTTTCAATCTCAAAGCCTTAGCGAAATACATAGATTTTAATGGTGCAGGAATTAATGTTTAAAATACAAATGCGTGTTACAATACTTTTATGTAGCTTTACGAATTTTTAAGTATTATTGAGTACTTATCACTTAAACAGAAAATAGTGAAAATTATACAACTACCTCACTACCAAGTAGTGCTTAGGCGTAAATCGTCATCATAGAGCTTCCCTATTACAGTAACTGTAGCCTATCAAAATGCACTATTAAAAGGATTAAATGTTTAATAAGTGGCTTGCTTGTAGTGACAGTGACCCAGTGAATCGACAATAATAATTTTTGTGATACCAGAAATATTACCGTAAACTATATAGAAAGTAGAAATTAAGCATGAAGAATAAATGATACGCTATTTTTACATTTTGTAATAAATACATGCCTGTTTTGTAATTGTGCTGGCATACAAATACACTAATATCGTTTACTGTGTAATTATCTACTTTGCTTTCTTTCAATGCTTTCGCGTTGTACACAAAACTATACATTTTGAATGGGATTTAATTTATTCATAATACCTACATAACGTTTCTTATTATAATAATTACATATTTCAGTTATACAACATAAGACGTTCCTTCTTATCGTTCACAATTTCACATACATCTTCATGTATCTGTACTTACGTTTAACTCAGTTTTAGCAGTTTTCATTTAAGCTTCACGTACTGCGAAGGAGGTTCAAAAAGCCTGATAGTACAAGTTTTAATTTTAATGACAGGTAGTTCTTAAACTTCATTGAGATGCAGTAATAATTCCATGGTATTAAAACCTCAAGTAAAAATATGATGAAACAAGCTATTAGTAGCAAAACTTGTAAAAGGAAAATAAGATAAATATCCGAATTCTCCAGTGACAGTCCCTTAACGCTCTCTTCCATATGTTTTTCAAATCCAGCCCTGAGCCCTTGTATTCCATTTGGGCAATTTAGATGATAGGCGAATATTTTCCCACTTTTCCCACAGTCCCATAATTCCCGAGTAAATTAGATACTTTATGCGATCTTCAACCCAGTGGTGGATTTTATGCAGCTTATTTGTTACAAAGTATCCCTTGGGTCTCTGTAGAAATTTGTCTTCGACGTGTTTGTTGTGTGCAAATTTAAACTTTGGATCCCTTTGCATTATGACTTTAAAGAAGTTCCAGAAATAGTCAAATCGATCCTCCGGCATTACGAAAGCGACTTTAGTGTCATGTTTTTCTGCATATTCTTCCAGTTTATAGGTCAAAAATTCTGGACAAATAAAGTGGGTGCTGGATACTATTAACCTTAAATGTATAATTTGCTTATTGGTATAGTCGAATACACTTTCACTCCCAAACTTTGTTATCCAGTAAAGCATCAAGTCTTGTGTAAAAGTAAAGAAACCCGAACTTTCAGCTTTAATTTGATCCAAAATATCCTTCATAGGTCTCTTTCTAGTATTTCTGTGCAGCTCTTTGCAGCGAGGAAACATTTCAGCAGGAACAAACGTATAGAGAGTAAACCCACTCAGGTCTTCTCAATAACTCCATTTAGTTTCAAAAACTGATTCAAGAGAAACAAAATTTGAATGGACAAGACCTCGGTATGCATTCGTGAATATCAGTCCCAAATCCCAATATTAACCAAAGGCCTAAGATGACGTTCAAAAATCTGAGCTTGTTTCCTTCTTCTGGTTGAACTGATTGTAAATTTTTATCTTCACTCTGATCTAAAAGTATTGCGAGAATTCGAAATAGACTGGTCCCAAAGAGCCTAGGAATAACACCTTTATTTTTGCTCCTATCCATTCTAAAAAGAATTACAGATATAATTAAGCTTGTGAGGAGTATGGCTCCGATGAGGGTGTACCAAACAATGGGTTGTAGAGGCTCAATGTAGATTTTGAAGGACGTTTTCGTTTGACTAACTTTGTCGATTGTGACAAATTTGTAACAAGGAGTGAAGCGGGTTAGAAGAAGCATTCTGCCCACACTATATTGCAGTATAGTTTCTAACTGTGGTGCAAAGTTTGCAAAACCTCCCCTTGGAATATAAGTTCCATTAAAAAAATCTGAGAATACGAAGCCGAGTGTCGCTGTGTACGCTTCAATGGGATTGATTCTGTCAAACGGAGACCGACCCAGTTGTTTCACTGAAGTTAACATTGAATCCTGGGACACTGGAACAGTCCATCTAACATTTTTCCCTCGTTGGGTGGCATTATTGTAGCACTCCATCATTTGTTTGTAGGCTGAGTCAATTTCGTAAAATCTAAAGGAAAAACTCCTCGTAAAAGGTGAGAGTTCCGTGCCTACCATCAACGATGATGTACAGTACCAGCAGAAAAACCATCCGATGTACTCGCCCATATTTTGTATTTTATTAGCATCAGTGGCTTCAAATTTTGTGTACATGTAAATTTGGGGTAAGAACTGACTTAGTTTGTGTTGAAATAAATTATTAAAGGAGATCCTACCTTGGTCTTTATTGCTACTCTTAGATGTAGACATAATTTCGAGATCTTCGGTGACTTTAAAGGACGCCCCAATAAAGTAAATGTAGGTCTTTGGAAATGTATACGAAGTGATTCCGTTTTCATCAATCTTGTGCAGAACTTTTGATGAATTTTGGAGTGTCTGCTCCCGACGCTGCTGGTTCGTTATATTAAAATCAAAAGCGATGACAGTCAACGAACATTTGCTTTTGCTAGAAGTCAATTGAATTCGCGTCCAGCCGACAGAATAATTCTTCTTGGTAGCATCTGTCACTACGTGTGGGGATTCAAATTTTGAATGACTTACAGTTTCTAGTGCAAATCCAATGAAATGAATTAAGCAAGTATTGTAAAATTGTAATGCTGAAGGATTGGATTGAAATCCGTGGTTCCAATTTCAGATTGAATTACGATGGGACATACTTTTGCTATTTTAAACATTAATAGGATAGCCAACCACCCACTCGTTGTTCGGTGTGGGTCTTCCATTCTGTAACTAATGACTTTCTGAATGAATTTAACTTTCTAAAGGCGCATTTTCTGAGCTAACTTACTTGTTTTTGAAACGGACTTTATCTCAAGACTTACTTAAAGTTAGTTGAGTATCTTCGAAGCAAAAGTTAACCACCTGTTAGTTGGCCACCTGTTCATTATTTCATTTATAATGATCATTAATTTTCAATGATAAGACTCTTTATACAAAATACAAAGCTAAGTTGTTTTATAAAAAAGTAAAATTAAACCGTCGATATAAATTCAAATCGATTATTACACTCATCATCCTTTATTTTGTTAATGCTCGAACATTAAAATCCTCAGGCGAGGCAAGTACAAGAAATAGTGACAATATTTGAAGTTATTTTTATAATTATTGTTACTATTTCTACTCTCATTGGGGTCATTATTTTTACAGGCCGAAGAGGAAAATGTCATACCAATGCTTCTTCTTCTCCAGCTTCATTGTTCGAAGGAAGTCGAGCAGTTGCTTTTGGAATCTCA
The DNA here is from genome assembly GCA_034695205.1 of Dicyrtoma fusca. Lineage (NCBI taxonomy): Eukaryota > Metazoa > Arthropoda > Collembola > Symphypleona > Dicyrtomidae > Dicyrtoma > Dicyrtoma fusca. The sequence goes on from JAQFZC010003275.1 coordinate 15,133, forward strand.
CGAGGGGATGCTTTGCCTTCGTCGCATCACTCAATTCCATCTTCGTTAAGTTACGGGGTTGAAAGTCAGTTAAATCTCGGCCTTCAGCCTTCACCTTCCCATGAAAAAAATAAGAGAAATCACTAAACACACTATATGATTATAGATTATGATTGTATTGTAGACACCAAAAGAAAATTAAAGGACGAAAATGAAATCTCACAGGCTTTTTAATATTTTCGCATAGTTCCTGGACGGAGGATCCATGTTGCGGTAGATACTGACACACAACCACGGTCACGTTCTTCATCCCTGAAGGATTGAAACCAAAAGCATGGCCACAACCCACAAACTTTGTACTTTTCCAAACCACGTTGGCAAACTGTTCCACATTCTGTGTGCTCATAGTGTTCGTGCAAGAATAGTCCATCGGGATCTGTCGCTTCAAAAGTTGCGTGTACCATCCTTTCCCAGCTGACACCTACCCATTTTTGGAAATAGTTTAAAATCAAAAAATGCATTAATCTTTTCGAAACGGTATCATTTACGTCACAGTTTTACACCCTTTTAAAATTGGTTATTTCTGGTTTTTGCTATTTTGAAAATGTTAATTTGTTGTTTTGACTGTTTTAAAACTAGGTTAATTTCTGGTTTTTACTTTTTTGAAAATGTGAATTTCTTGTTTTGAGCTTTTTGAAAATGTTAATTTCTGGTTTTGACCTTTTGTTAATTTGTAGTTGTAACTTTTTTGAAAATGCTAATTTGTAGTTTTAACTTTTTTGAAAATATTAATTTCTAGTTTTGGCCTTTTTGAAAATTGTAATTTGAAGTTTTGACCTTTTTAAAAATGTTAATTTGTAGTTTTTGAGTTTTTTGAAAATGTTAATTTCTGGTTTTGACCTTTTGTTAATTTGTAGTTGTAACTTTTTTGAAAATGTTAATTTGTAGTTTTTGAGTTTTTTGAAAATGTTAATTTGTAGTTTTGACTTTTTTGAAAATATTAATTTCTAGTTTTGGCCTTTTTGAAAATCTTAATTTGTAGTTTTGACCTTTTTGAAAATATTAATTTTAGTTTTGGCCTTTTTGAAAATTTTAATTTGTAGTTTTGACCTTTTTAAAAATGTTAATTTGTAGTTTTGACCTTTTTGAAACTGTATATTTCTAGTTTTGAGCTTTTTGAAAATGTTAATTTCTGGTTTCCCAGTTTTGAAGAGATTAATGCTCGTAAACATATGAAAATTGATACTTTTTATTGGATACTGACAAATAAATAATCGTATAGGAACCTCGTCTTCGTTGTACTCGTGAAAGAAAGTCTCGCGAGCGGGATCCTCAGGGACTTTTTCATCCAATTCATGGGGGTCAAAATACATGTTCTCCATGTACACATCATTGGCCCATTTGGTAAATTTTAGAAGGTAAGTTTCATCGTTGAAACTGTGCTTCGCAGAGCCTCCAAAATTGATGAGATAGTTGGCCCATTCTTCTGAGTTTTCAGACAGCTGTCAATAAATCAAAGGTTTAGTTAGGTTGTACCGTTGTCAGAAAAAGTTTGCGTTTCTTAATTTGTAATTTGTAATCATGATCATAATTGCATAGAAATAACTGATGCGAACACGCTTATCTAGCTCCAGAGGTGGGACTTGGTGCATAAATCGAATTTCATTGTGATAGTTCCAAATATCTAGTAAAAACTTTGTCACTACAAAGGGCTTGCGGGTTGGTTTTTCCTTTTCATTTTTTTTCTCTGTAAATAACAACAGAGTACAACAATAGTAATTTAAATTATAGTTTGGCATAAGAAATTATGGCGGAAAGAATGGCCTTAAGATGTAAGGATGTAAGAATGTGAGAGATTTTTTGGTCATTATGAAAATGTACTAGTACTAGTGAAAATGTAGGTAGTAGTTTTTCTTACTTCTTCGAAAGCTGGTTGTATCATGCAATAGGATGAACAGTATACAAATCACCAATGAAATTCTCAGTGCAACAATCATTGTTCAGATTCTCCAAAAGTATCAAAGTATGCGTGTATTTTATTCAGTTGCTCACACCAAATCACCAAATACTGACCAAAACTATCAGTGCCTTGCTGTATTAGGTTTTGCGTTGATGGCGCAAGCACTCCTTGTCCTCACAGTTCTGTTCTGTTTAGTGTTTTTGAAAAATGATTTTGAAACCTTTTGAGACTTTGACAAAAAGTATAACAGCTTTTATTAACAGGTTCATCTGAACTCTGAACTTAGACTTAGAAATAATTTTATTGTAAAACAAAAAATGCTTAAGGTTGCCCTGTCCCTATGGTTCTATGAGAATATTAATTTCTTGATTTTATTACTAATTAGACTAAAAAAAATAAATGGCCTCATACTAAGGTTTGATAAGCAGTAAGGTAACCAAAAAACCATAAAAATAAAAAAAGCACCATCAACATTTTGTAGAATCGAAGTATCAAAAAACAAAATTTTCAAAAAAGCATAACAGACCATAATAAGAAATGAAAAAGTAAAACACAGCATAGTTTGAACTAAAATAAATGTTTCAAGAAAAGGCAAAAATGATGTGCTATATAAATAACTGATTACTGATTATTATTTTGGATAATAAAACCAAAAACTAGAATTGGAAAAACACTTACCTAAATAGCGTAGAATGCCGATTACATGTCGTATATAATTTGTTAATGTACCTAGCTGGGTAAAAACCAACAAAAATGCTGTTTGGGAAAACTAAGAGCACAGAATCTTAGTAGAGCATAATTAGCTGCAAAAACAAAAGTAATTAATTATATTTGACAACAATCTTGTAGATCCCCAGAAATAAGCACAAAACTCCTATTTTATTTCGGAATTTTTTAAAAGCTTCATAGAGCATAAATTAGCTTAAAAGAGCATAATGTTGGTTACCTTACAACTGACAGCAGTTTCCGATATTCCGATTCATCTTGTTTAGACTGAACAAATTCGACCATTGGACGCGGTTGCTTGTGCTACCACACATTAAAATTGTTTTGAAATCCTTATTTCAAAAACATTAAAAAATAATTTCAATTAAACTTTTAAAAAATTACAGCCTAAACTATCCAGTTTTTCGAACTAATTATTAAGTCAATGTTTTTCTGATTTTGTATACAATCAAAGTTGATACCATTAAAACGTATGCACAAAAACAAGAAAGCTCATTCAAAAATTGAAACGCAAGATGCATGTAATAAGCATGTAGTATTTTAGGTAGTACCACACGGGGAGAATTTTGAGACTGGACCAGTTTGTCTCGAGCCATCTTTATTTCATAAAAACCAAAACGCTACTAAGTACTAGTACTAAGTACTCCTTATTAAGCCTACCGACTACCGACAAATGACAAATCCATTAAGGTTAAATTCAATACAATTGATTCTAACTAAATAAACAGAAATTAAAATCAGGAACAGGAAGAATTTTTCCTATTTTCTTACAAAGCTAGATTCAAAAGGTTGAAACTCTGAAATGAGCCAGCTTACAGATACAGACATTCCTCCGACACAAAAATCGAACGAATTGGCCATCTCAACAGCATCAGCTGACCCCCCCGTTACTGAACCAAAGAGGGAACTTCTAAACTGGGATGATCAGCTTCCCCCAATTGAATTAAAATTGAGCTCAACAAATTATGATTGCGAAGGGAATCCTGAACCCTTTTTTGATTTCGAAAACTCGGATCGATCAGACTCCTTTTACCAGTGCAGGAGACTAGCGAAGGACTCATCTGCGGATCCTCAACAACATTATCGGAGTCACAAAGACCCACATTTGTCGACTTTATCTGAGAAAAATCGAAGCAGATCCGCATCAGAGGATGAAGCTGTACAAAATTTGTATGCTCCGAATATTTTGGAGAATGACGAGGATACGAAGGCGGCGGAAGAGATTGTAGTAAGTATATACAAATGATTTTTTTATAGTGTAATAATTTAGGCTTACCTGCTTATACAGCCATAGCTATAGGTATTCATTGCTGTCTGCTTAAAGTCTTTGTGATGTTTAACCTATTCGCAACTGGGGAACCATGGAAAGAATGCTGAACAAAAGTGTTGAATTCCATAAAAATGTACTATTTCAAAACGATCCAAATTAGTAAATTGCACTTTTTCAAAACGTTCAAAATTAGTAAATGACACTTTTTCAAAACGTTCAAAATTAGTAAATGACACTTTTTCAAAACGTTCAAAATTAGTAAATGACACTTTTTCAA
>JAQFZC010003276.1:0-19342 GCA_034695205.1 Dicyrtoma fusca
TACCGGTGGTGCGGTGTGGCTTGGAAAAATTGTTTTTCCTATTTTGCCCCACCAGCAGGTGCAAAACGGTGAGAGAACCGGATTAAATTTAAAGTCAGGGTAAGCAAACAGTGAGAGCACTCGGTGAACAACGGGAGAGAAATGGGAAAGAAACAGTGAGTACACTGCAGACTTGTGACACGAATTACACCCCATATAAAAGTACGTAGGCAACAGGTTGGTGTAGGTACCTTCATTAGGTTAGTTGTGTGGCAGAATACTATATTAGCCCTATGCATAAATTATGTACTAGTATTATTTTAGAATAATTTATTTTTCTCTCTTGTTTACGACACAAGCGGGGGTGAGGGTGGTGTCAGTAATAATTAATTATTATTTTGTGACAATTTCGTGGAAACATTTTCCGATAAGTGTTTTTGGCAATGCTAAGTTTTAAAAATATTCATAAACATTCTGATTGTAAATTAAGACTGTCTGCTCATAGCGACAAGCAATTCAAGAGCAAGAATTTTAAAATCCATGATTTCTTTTATCTTTCGTTCCAATCTTTGATAAGGAAAACTGTAAATACTCCCAAGAAAGAAGCTTTTACATTTAATCATCGGTTTGGAAAAATAACTAATTAGCTTGTTTCTCAAATCTTACAGCCTGGTCGTTGCATTCATTGCATTTTTTGTCTTTTTAATTTTTAACATTTTACAATCAAAACACCATGACGCAATTACAGAACAAGACACATAGTTGGACTGATTTATTTAATTACTAATTTAAACTAGATTAGCGCCACCAATGACATTTTAAGCCGAGGATAATTCCCTAAGTTTGTGTACACATATAACCTGGTAACTTATGCCCTTTTAAATGGTTTCGTAAGACTTACTATTGCGTTTTTAGAGTAGGTACGGCTAATGGTTCATAAACATCTCATACAAAATAATGAATTGTAGTAATAATTATTGTATCATGCTTGTCGATAGGACTGTCTTGGCCTATATTACATTTTTGTAAGATACTAAACAAAGGTCAAAGCGGCATTTGTCGACGTCCAAAGTTGAAAAGAAAAAATAGCTAATTCTCTTGTCAGATGTTTGTTCCGAGTAACTGCAAAAATTGGGATTAAAATGTCGAGTGTCGTAATATTGTAATGCCAAACGAACGCGAATGATTGACACGGTATGCAGATTGTCAAACTCGAATTGTAGCAGCCTACCTACCTATTGACTACCTATATTATTAAAAGGCCTTACCGAACGCCAACGTGCTGCAATTTAACGTTTTCAGAGTAGAGCTCAGGCCTTAAAAAGTTGAACTGCTTCAACAGGTAATGCGATAAGGATAAAAGAAAAGTTTTGGAAGCACATACAACACTTTAACAAAATGATGATAACCAGCTCCACTAGTTAAGCTACGCAGGCAATTATTATCAACGGCACTTTACAGAAGGAAAACCCCGAGAGTAAAAAACGAAAGCAGCTCCCTGTTCCGCTTCGGCCCGACATTGACAGTCGTTTTTACAATTTTTATGCACGTCCAATGCCGATCCCTGCTACAACCAGTCATTTCGGGTTGCTGTTTAGGTTAAAGTAAAAGTAAGTTTACTGTCATCGCATCGTCTTTTTTCAGGCAGCTTGACTTACCCTTGAAAAGTGGTGCGTAAATAGTTTTACTTTTGCACGTTCCTTGTACGTTTACTATACGAATAACAGTATTTCAACACTGGATGTTGAACACTGAAAACATTTCTATTTCCATGTGTACATGTGGACTCCGAATAATTATTTGTACAGTGCAATGGCACAATTAATACAGCATACCTATATACATATACATACCTATTCTTCAATGAAAAAGCAAATCTATTTTGAGAGCACCGTTAGTGGACTGACTGTAATTCAAGAATAATGCAACTGCAAGCGCCTGGGGTTACAACGATAACAAAAATCAGTATTATTTTATATTTTGTGATGACTTCACACGCTTAAATGTTTTTTAAACTCACAATTTAATTAGATCTAGAACACTGGTATCCGGACAGTTGACTCCCGGACGCAATGCCGAAGTAGCACATTTGACGCCCACACATGAAAACAGTCAAGGCTATATTGCAGTTCACCATTTCATAAATATTTCTGTTCTTCTCAACTACTTTTTTAATCTGTTTGCTTCCAATCATTTGTAACTAAAACAATCCTAGATACGTTCAGTTACAACGCTTACGTGCCAAATGCGTATTGCTGGTACAAAAAATAGCATAGGTATGTATGTACATATTTCAATATAGACAAGAAATATTTCTCTCTTTAACTCAATGGAAATGTGTCCCCATCAATAATCGCTAATAAGTTTGCCATTAATTTATAGTTATTGCAATATGCCATTATTGAATTTTTTTAAAGTTAAACTTAAAAATGAGTAAATGAATTAAACTAAACTGGCATTACTTACTGCTTCACTACACGTTATTGTGAACTCGTCAGTACATTTTTGTATGCGTAACGTTCTAATAATATGTTGCGCAAGTACCGATTGTTTGATGCTAATTTACAACCTGTAATTTGTAATTTACGTTACATTACCATTTTAGAACCGCCCTGCATCGCTAGAGCAATATGCATTTGGAATTTAAACTTGTAACCGATTATTTACGTGATTTTTGCAGTTACGAATGATTGGGAAGCATAAAATTAATAAGAGTTGAGAAGCGCAGATATATTTATGAAATGGTGAAATTGATTAAGAGTTAATCGTCCTACTTAAATATTGGGAGACAGACGTCCGGGAATCTACTGTCCGGCATTTAGAACGCTCTGAGTACTACCTCAATCAAAAACAAATCGAAACAAAAGGGTCGATTTCAGCTGATTCATTAGATAAATCACAAAGAACAGCCAGTGAAATATAGCATTTCAGCAAATTACTTTGGGTTGTGATACAGGATACATGTATGTTGTAATTACCTACCTATTTGTTGTTGACAGCGTTGTTTGCTAAACGTTCAAAGTAAGCCAATGATAATAATATGAAATATGGTCTACGCTACTCACGAGGGAAACTATTGCACCTATTTGTCCGTAATAGGTCAAATAGGCTCTACTGCCTACGCTAACACTAGGAATTGGCGATGAGAATGGTATCTGTATAACGCAAGTCGTAAATTCTCATTTCAAAGAGATATTACCTGTAATCCCGTAAGCATGCATAGGTGCAGCCTATGCTATAATAAGTATTTACGTACACTCGTCCTCGTCCATGCGGCAACTTATTTCTCGTTCGGTTGATAAAATGTATCTTCAAGATAATTCTTTTATGTATGCACTGTTATTTGCCGGGTGCACGGTGCACCTTCGACTACATGTATTTTCCCACATGCATAGGTTCAAACAAAAATGGAATTAACTTTTTAAAACATAAGACTCGCATTATTACTTCAGTGTTTTCTGTGAATAGGTACGCTAAACTTTTTATAGTTGTCATATGACACATGCGAGAGGAAAGTTTTTAATTAGAGCTAACCGTCTCGCTGATTATGCTTAAGACAAGACTGTCATCACTGACTGTACTTCCATTAATGCAGCATAACGACTTGCGAATAATTTCGATAACTACAAGGTTGCACACTATAATTTAATTCTACTAACGGGATTGAAAATGTAGAGTATAACACGCTTAAAACAAACGTACAATCTTCTCCAAAATCAAGTGGACATGATTTGTATTTGCTATCTCCAATAAACTACAATAAATTAAGAAATTCAATGGAAAATTTTAAAATCCAATAAAATCGCTAAGGACAATGAAAGATATTAATTACCTAGATGTACTTACGTAAGAAATACTGTAATGCGAGCACACATGTTAGTTAGTTGCATTTATTATCAAGAAAAGCAATTCTTCAAGTCTACGTGACGACGCAATGGCCCATCTACAGTACAATCCATCTATAGTTACACCCCGTAAAAGGAGCACCCCCTCCATAGTGGTCAACATTTTTGTCCCCGCGGACTGCCTGCGTTTAAGCATAGGAATCTACACAACCAACACAAAACACAACCAAAACATCTAGAAGAAGTCTGATTTCCCCTAGAATAGCGCGGACCTGATTGCCCACTACAAGCAAATCTTGATGTTTTGTTGGTGCATTTTGCGTCCTGTCTACTTAAGTTTTAAAGATGTTACAAATTCACTATGTTAGTACAGCAAGTGAATATTAGTTGGTAACATGAAATTTTAGTTAATGGTTATAAATAATTAGAAATTACTGAGCTATACTAAAATGGTACTGTTCAAGCTAACAGCAGTAAAAATCTTTCCAAATTCATTAGCTAGAAACAGAAAAAAATATAGTAGATAGAAGATACTTGTACCTGTGAAACATTAGTAACATAAACCGCTTTTTTGTTCAAATTAAAGCCCGACGTACGGTTAGCTAGAACTAGAAACTTCAGTAACTTTATATTGGCAGAAAACCACTATACCAGTTTAGTGGCACCCTTCCTTTAGTGGCAAAAATTAGTAGGTCTCTTAACGAACCCTTATAGACTGTATGATACTTTTAGGGTGTCGGTTTTACCAATTAAAAGTGTTTGTCGGTCTCAAACGAGAACCCACTATCGTTCTCAATTAAGCGCCCAGCCCACTGACAATCTAATCTATAGCGTATCGTATCTTACTGAGGTACAATTATGACAGCCGACCTGACTGATTTGTTTTAGTGTGGATAGTTAATTCATATAAATTATTACCAACTTTTGAAAATATAAATGAAAATACAACAGATACCAAAAGCTAATCATATGACACTACAGCGACTGTTTCTCACGGGACATACTGATATGTTTGTACGGATGCGGGACAGTTGACTCCCGGACAGTTGACTCCCACTGTCCGTCAAGTAAGACATTTGCCATGGCAAGTTAGCTTGGTGAATGTTTCTATAAGAAGTTATTTTGGTTATGGAGAATTGGTAGCGTCAAAATTAAAAAGTAGTTTACGAGATCAGAACAGAAATGTGTGTGAAATAGTGAATATATTAATAATCCCACTGTTTTCGCATTTGGGAGTCAAGTTTCCTTCATGTGCATCGGGAGGCAATCGTTCGGGCGGCAAATGTCCGGATATGGATTTTATGCCCCTACGTTGGAGTAGAACAAGACAGATACATAGTAGTATAGTAGTGTAGCTTCGCTTCAAAACTTAAAATGGAAAAGCTAACATCTCACAAAAATGTAATTCATTCTTGTAATACTGATTGTGGAAAATCTAGAGTAGACACTAACGGGTTTGCGTAAGCAAGTAACCTTTAGTACTCGAAGGCAAGCGTGAATAAACAACAGCGCTGTGTCTTTGTAATCTTCACATATGAACTCTGACCCATAAAGACATCTTAAAGATACCGACAAGATGTTTGTTAGAACTGGCTTGATTTACTATTAGATCATACTTATACAATACGATCTTTGATGTCCGGGTACAATCATTTCTTACATACCTATATATATCCTAAACCCTGATGAAATTCTACGGAGTTCTTTCGAATATTGATAATAGTATTGATTTGAAAAGTAAGGACAAAATAAAGTTTAACATGTGACGTTGCCTTGCATTCATTTTCATTACTACAAAATCTTTATTAATTTTAATTCAACAAGTGCCCAGCTTACGCAGCGAAGATAATGAACCCTGTGCCACACAACCTTGCAAAGGTCTCCGAATCTTGAAAATTCACTTACTTGCAAGTACCTAATTACATAACTAACTACCTAACGTATATTTTTAATTAGCCTTCCCTATAGTTTAAGAGTTTAAGTTTTAATCTTTAATAACGTGTGCATTCATTCAATATGCAACATACTGACTTCCAATGATGGACACCTTGCTTACAAACTACACTATAATAAGTAAGTAGCAAATAAATTAACTACTCTACATTGTCACACTAGGCCGAATTCCAATACAGTCGCATTTATGTAAATTTTTGCATCTGGCAATGTGTACTTTTAAATATTCTTTTATGGTGGATAATATCAAAGCACTTACACTACTTACGTATGTATGTACGTATACAGAGAAACTTACTACATGAGACTTTAGCAGATTAAATGGCTATATGTACCGGATTAAGCCGTAGGCCAGCACTGAGCACATGCTAATAACGTATTGTTTTACAAGCATAGATATATTATAACAAATGACTCGCTGTTGCTATACCACGTTTAAATCAGTTCCACTTGCAGATCAGGCGTAAGGGGCCATGCAAGTATTACGTAATGGGACGTGGGGGAGGGGTACTTAGGTATCACGTCGTATCCCTTATATTAAGCATGTACATACTGATTTTGATGATGGTGGTGGAGGCAGAGGTCAAAATTGAGGCATTTTCGTATCACGTAATACTTGCACGCTCCCTTAACGAAGTGTCACTGTAACTTTGTTACTTACTGTCGTAGTGCCTGTAATGCCGTTTATAGTACTAGTTCTATTCGATTGGTCACTCCTAAGCTCGTTAGCAGCAAATTGGGCATTATGGGACTTGCCACTACTGTTGGTTGTACACCTACAAACGGGCGACTACAAGATATTCGGTGTATAAACCGCCCCTTTATGAGTAAATTGATGAATTGCAAAACTCTCAATGGTTAAGTCAGTAGTGCAGGGAACGAGTCATGCAAATATTGCCAACTCACCCAGGGAGTAATGCGACGCATATTAGGTTTCTATTACAGCTTTTAAATACATAAGCTTAACATGAATGAGGCAGCCAAAGTTCATAATGGCACAACTCAACCTACTGGTTGAAATGGTTTTTGCGTCTAACACCATTATCAATCCTAAAATGTTTTTAATTAAAAAGAGCTTTTTATTTGCATAGACTGTTTAGAATTCAAAAATAAAAAATGGATTACGACTATTTTTGCATTTTTGGCATTACACTTTTAAGAAACAAACAAAAGTGAAACGTGTAACTTCAAACGCACATAAAGCACGTAATAGTGTACCTGCTGTACCTTCAAATCCGGATTTCAATAATAAATAAATAAAATGCATAATTTCATTCGAAAAAAAACGCGTACTGTTGGTTGCCTTTAAATACGAATTACCAGAATGCTTGACAAAACAGTGCTGCAAATTCAGAACAGAGCAGTAGTAAATTATTATAAATATACTGTAGCCATTGCAGCACAGTATGCGACATATAAGCTCGTCCAGCTGTGTTTGGGAAATGCAATACCACTAACGATAATTACAACGTAGATTGAAGATGAACGTATTCTTATTTCAACTGCTGGTGCTGGCTTGCTGTTTGTTATTTGGTATTTTATTATTTGGTAACTACGAAATACTTAACTCATTTTTAAAGATGACGAAGCAGAGGAGTCGTTTTGTTTCCATTTCCCCTTCCCAGCACAATATCTGACTGAATTTAAAAGTGACCACTAGACTTGGATTGAAATTCGTGGCATTTTAAATACACCAGCGTTGTTACAGATACAAAAGGCCTTATACAAGAGGTTATAACTACCGAAAAAGTCGTTTAAATATTTTTACTCTTAACAAAAGTAGGCGAATAGATACTGATTATAACTATAGGAAGGAATAATCGAAACTCAAGTCTTCAAAATACTGCAGGTTCATATTGTTGAATCAAATTCTGTACACATTCAACTCCTGCAAGCGAATACCGACATATAAATAATACATAGGTACCTACATCGATACTCACAGTAAATACCGGCGTGTTTAATGTAATGAAATTGCTTAACGTCACATCCACAAAGCAACTTAATGCTTATTTCCAGGGCATTATTTTTGTATTTGGTTTTATTATTTCTGACTACTTTTTCTAGAGAAGGGAACTCTAGAAAGCATAGAGATGTGTGTACATCTCGCTCCTTTCTTTGTGCATCAACGCATACTTTATATATGTAGATGATAAACTGCATCCAATTCAGTTTAATTAGCAAAACGATACAGCAGAATCAGAAATACCATGCAACAAGTTTACTACCTTGACTGATTCAAGTAGGTAAATGATGGAATGATGAATAGGTTAGGCAAACGATAATGCAGTTACTTTAAGGTGCCTTCTTGGGGTATAACATCAATGCATCATGCCTATTGCCTACCCACCTATTTACTACTTAATACGAAAAACCTATAATTATAAATATTTTCGATTAAGTACATCATGAGATACAGCTGGCAACGCACATGCATTCAAAAGCATACAGTTGGCATTTGGTACACTCAAGGAATTATTTACTAGCGACAAATCGTCCTTACCATATTCGACTGAGATGTGCAAAACGGTGATGATGGTCGCAAACAAATTATTGTAGAACCCGTTGGAAGTCTCCGATGGCTTATGCTTTGGCCGACTGGCCTTAATGCCAATGCTGTTTTCGCCAAATTAAACATGATCGCCAGAAATTGCTCCGACCTTGCCTTTATTTTAATCACATAAATTTATAGAATATTATTATTAGTAAGGGAACATAACATCCGCTCCACTCAAATGCAGAAATTATTCACCTATTTTTATCATGTCAATAGTCTCACTGCAAGTATGTATGAGCAAGCATACGAGTTTAAAATAACAAAATAATACGCTTCTTGTTTGGATATTTAATTTGATCGTGACTACGAAATCAATGCTTAATGCAAGGGTCTATAAAGCAAAAGGAAATCAGCTCAAAAATATATTGCAAAATGAAATAACTTGTTATATTCGTAATGCAACACGATACTGTTTATAAAAATAAACATTAATTTATATTTAGTAATAAACAGTATGGCAATAAATGTTTACCTTAGACTAATGTGTAGATAACCCCAACCAATCGTAGATCACAGAAACACGAAGTTATAAAATCGTCATCAATGGTATTACGTGGTTGCAATTTAAAATCATTCAACAATGTCCAATGTCCGGCATTATTATGTATATTCGAATTAAAAACTAGTAATAGTCAGGTACTCTTAATCACAGACAATTTGATTTCATCGACAAAAATGCTAAAATTGTAAAATCTTTTATTTTCCTGTTTCAGATTGATTTTGTGAGTGTTGTACAGTTATATTACATTTACGTCAGCACAATACCACTATTTGACTTGACTGTCTTCCTTTCCTTCAAGGAAGGGTTAGACTTTACAACCTAAGCGAAGTGGAAATCACTTTCAAGACTTTCAACTTTAGAGAGATCAATTTACAGTTTCTTCAAATTTCTATTATGCATATCGCGTAAGATTTGGTTTGGTTATTTGTCAGGTGAAAGACTGAATCTGTTCATAACAATTATCTCGAAAAGTACTAAGTTTGAAACTAATAACATTTTGCCGCACAACCGTACGTTTGGCAATATTATATTTTATTTTCAATTCTCAGCGAATTGATATATGACTACAAGCCTCCCGTCCAGCGTTCGGTTGACGACGTCCTTGATTCAAGTTTCGTTTAATGCAAACATTTTATTCTGTAACAGAATCCTCAGATTTAATTAACAGATTTCCAGTTATGGGTAATCTGAACTATTTCATTATTATGTCTATTAACTCCAACTTCAACAGAGGATGTTTCGGATCGCTAGTTGTGACTGTCCTGGTCCCGATCAACGGTCCAGCTACAAACAACAACAAAATAGGTACATAGTCATAATTTTATTTTTATTTATACCGCAGTACGTACTTTATATTTTGAGTAAAGCCAGTAATGTAATCTGAAGGCTTCTTCCCTGCCTATTGACTTCCCGTATCGGTCTTACAAAGCCTAGTACAATCTACTAAAAATCATTTGGAACCCATCATAATGCCAAAAAGTAAATCCATTTCTGACACCTAGTTACTAGTTATGAACTCCTCCTTATGATGGGGTTGTAACACGTACTTCGGACACATGCTCAATGTTAAGTCCCTCTCCTTATGAATATGATGCGCTCATACATGTTTAATTAGAAACCCATCATGACGTAGAGCTTCTGAAATTTTAAACTAACACTGATTAATGTTAATATTGACCTTTTGGTTGAAACGAATGTATTTGACTGGCTCGTTTCTTGACTACTGACCGTAAGTATGCATAATCTATTATATGACTACTATCAAATTATCAACTATTGTGAATGACCGTTGACGGCAACCATTATCCATTATTTGAAATCATAATGCTTTTTCCTCTGCATAACTATAGATACCCCTCAATGAAGTTAACAAGGAAATATAATTAAATTGACTGATAAGCAGGTGTAGGTACAAGGTCAAAGGTACAACCTAAACTTCAAACTTAAAAAAATTTTAAATGCTTTATTCAAAACAATTATGTATCAATGAAATGAATCCTCTAGATAAAACAAATTATTACAATACTTTCGAACTGCTACTGCCTAACTAATTTAAAAAATATAATTAAGTATATAATAAATGTATATAAATATAAGTATAATGTATTTTGAAATTAATTTAAGTAATAATTACTTACACTGGTCGTTGGAGATGCGACAAAAGCGGTTCTATGCTAGTAAGGTTCGTTGAATTCCCATAATCTTCCACAAAAATACTGAAAATGTGTCAGTTGAAGTCTAAAGATTTGACAACATGAGGGAACGAAAGGAACACAGAAAAGCGGATTGGCGCAGCGGATAAATATTGGATTTTTGTTGGCCACTTGGGAGCCAACTGGAGCTTCTTGTGTCCATTGCGACGCCCCACGGAAGGCGAGTATGTGAAGGAGCGGTAGAAACCCTCGCAGCCCCTCAGCACATCCCAAGCCAGACGTGGCACCACCGCGTCCAACGGCAAAAAAGAAGCGGAAAGAAATGTTGTCGGTTGGAACTCAGATGGAAAAATGCATGTCAATAGATCGACAAGGAAAGAAATAACGAATCTGAGCTCCCGGGCAACTGGCAGGTGTAAACATTCACAATAACAACCGTTTTTCAGATTGTCAACTTTAAATTGCTAACAATTAATTATTATTATTGAGTAATTGCCTTCAAAAATTAGTAAGTAGTAAATACCGGCAGTGTAATAGTTTTTCAAAAAATGTGCTGTCCAATTGTGCTTTTTAAATCTCAATCATATATGGATTAGAATGACGGCCTTTTTGACCACTGACTGACTGTTGACGACTGTTGTCTACTCTGACTCTAGCCCTCGCCAAGTGTTTTTTGGTTGTAGTTCATAGTTTAAAAACTATATTTTAATTTGCATTTGTAGCTCAAATGAGCACGGGTAACGGAAGGAAGATGGATTACAAAGAGTACAAAGTCAAAACAAAAACCCCTGAAAAGGGGATCCAAGAAGTGTCCATGTGTGTGTACTCAAGTCCCAGAGTTTTAGGTTGTCAGAATTCAGAAATGAAGGAAAATAAGAATTTCTACGAGAGTCCAGCTGTTGCAGAGCTTAAAAAAGAAGTGTCTGACCTTACTGGTCGATTATATGAAGCGAGAAGTTCGAGGGATGCAGCCTTGAGAAAAAATGTTCAGATGCAAGAGGCTCATCTGACCTCATTGAAACAGCTCCAGGAAGTCATTGACAAGTTGAAAGGGGATAATACTGTTTTGCAGAAGGAACGGGATGTGGACACCTTTGCTCAAATTCAGTATCTTCAGGAAGAAGTAGAGAAACTAAAGTGTGAAAAATCAGATTTAAGGATTAAAATGGAGAAATCATCCAAGGAAACAGCACAAAAGGAATCATCCATTGCAGATTTGAGACTTAAAATCAAGAAGCTTGAAAGTTACATCCGAAATTTGGAGAATCAGGTATATTTTGATGGTGTAGCTAGTGATTAGCTATTAGCTACTATTATATGTAGAAAGCATGTATTACTGATTACTTTTTAGGGAAATTAAGTATTATTTTTTTCTTTTACCACATGTCAACAGAAGGATGATCTTGTGGACCGTACCAAAGAATACGCTCATAAAGGACATGAGTATGAAATGCAAAAAGGAGCTCTCGACGTCCTCCAACAACAACTGAATAAGTGTCAAGCGGCTTGGGAACTGTCCAAGGATGAAATGAGTGAGCAAAAAATTCGTATCCGAGAACTGGAGAGAAGCCTCGCATTAACCGAAAAAGAACTGACAACTTCCAAAGTTGATGTCCGTCTTTTGACTAAACAAAATAAAGAGTTAGAAGATAAATTATCAAAGGAAGCGTTTGTCTCAAATTCAACTCGGGATAGTATCAGGGAAGCACAGCGAGCAAAGTCGGCGGCGGAAAGGAAAACTGTAGAGCTTGAAGTACACCTGAAGCAGTTAACTGCGAAGCTGGACGAGGCCGCGGAATCTTATGCAGAGAAATGCAAAGTTGTAGAAAAACAAGGCAGTGAACTGCAAAAACTTCACGATGATCTCACAACAACAAAGAAAGGTCCGTGCCATACTGTTTTAATATTAATATTATATAATGCTAGAAGCATACGAGCTCCAAAATGCATTTATTAAAGGCTTCATCGAGCATTTTTGCTGTATTCTAGATTTGATTAATTGCCAAGTCTCCCTGAAAGAAAATGAAAAATACAAATCAGATTACACAGTTTTACAAAACGAACTGAAAAAGAAGGAAGAGGTATTGATGGAGAAAGAAAATACTATCGAAAAACTCCAGAAAGTATGTCAACTTTTTGTTTTATTGTTAAACCCAAGTCCCCATGATACTTATAATTACTTCCTCTGCATATAATTATTGTGTTACCTTACCATTCCGAGCAGTCTGATGTAAACTTCAACAAAGAAGATAAACTAATAAGTTTATTGTACAACATACTTCCGCATTTAAAGGGAACTTAACTCAGAGTATGGTGTTGTAATTCCAAATAGGGTACGAAAAAATTAAAGGAAGCTTGTGTGATTTTGGAAAATCAATTGAAAGATTTTGAGGTATTGCTCGCAAAGCAGCAGCAAGAAGTTGATGTTTGTACCAAAGAAAAGTAAGTTTGTTTATAAATTCATTCTTTTTCTGAGTATCAATTGGGTGATTTAGTTAATTAGGTTAATTTGGCGAAGCCCAAGGGCATGAGAGGCCAGCAAATAAATATTAGGTAGATTAGAGTAGGGATTAGCCAGTTTTGTATTTATAGTGTGCAAATGCATGAGTTCCACTGCACCACTTGTATTATCGATCAATATTTTTAAGCTGAAATCGAATGCGATTACATTACCATGCTGATTTGGCATTTTGTTTGCTCTTCGAAGGAAATAACTAATTTACCTACAATAATTAATTTTTTGTACAGGGATCAAGCTCTTGGAAGGGTTGCAAGTTTACAAGAAGACCTTAGGCAAACTAAAATTGCATTAAATGAGATGAAAAGCTTAAAGCTATACAGCGAAAGAAAGTTACAGGACATTGAATCATCAGCAAAGAATACAGAAAAGGATAAATCAGAAGAAATTCAAACTTTGAAATCTAAAATCACCGACTTAAAGCGGAGCAACGATTTACTAACAGAAAAGATGAGCGATCTTTTGGACAAGCTTGACGAACTAACTGCTTCTAATAACGACCTAAATAATCTATCTTCCACTTTAACATCCACGAACAAACTTCTGAAAGAAGAAAGCACCCGAAATTTGACAGAGGTATGTCCAAAACTGCAATGCGCAGTGCGGTGTGAGTATGGTTTATAGTAAACGACGTTGTGATTTCCTAAAATGTCGTTTTTTGTTTTAGTTAATCGCTCTAAAAGAAAGAAATACTCAACTTCAGTCAGCTCTGGAAGAAGCTGTCACAAAATGTGAAAATTATAAAGACAGGTCAGGCCAGAATTTGCTTGTATTGCAGAAATTATAAACAGTATTTGCTACTGGTATTTTTAATGTAGTATTAGTTGAGCCTTGAGTCCCATCTTGGTGGTAGTTTGTGACCAGTGTGTCTATTTCTTCGAAAGTAGGCTGGAGTCTATTAGCGAAGACTTGGCAATACAGGAAGTGGATCAAGCAGAAAAAGAGTTGCGAATACGTTCTACGTTGAATCAACATATCAAGTTAATTCAACACCTCAAGGAACAAAATGAACAATTATCCGCCAAAAAGAAGAAGCATTTTGCTGGAAAGTTCTTTGCTCGAGATCACAAAGACTTGCACAAGGAGCCATCTACCCCCTTAAGTCATCTTACCAAGGTGTGTTTATATTTTGTCTTTTTTTCAAACTTTAGGTAACCAGGTAACAGTTGTAAGCTTACTATTTAATTTGTTTGACTGACATGGATGTCTTCAATTGGACAGCCTATACCCAGTGCAACACCCCGGCGATTGGTTCAAGAGCATCAAGATGTTAAATATCTCGAAGAAGAAGCTGCATATCTGAAGGATCAGTTGGCTAAACTTCAGATCCAAAAAGATGCACCTCCTTTCGATATTGACCGATTAGAAGAAGAAATTGGAGTGTGTAAAGACAATGGAACCCAAAAGACAGCAATTTTTTGTGAAGAAGGAAACGACAGGCTTGAAATCAACCACATCAAAAGTATTTCGTCCAGCCTATTTTTACTAGGTTGTGAACAAGGTCTATATTCTAGAAAACTAGGTGACGACAAACCAAGTAGCTATGTTGTTGCGATTGAAGGACCTGGCGCTGTTTACCAAATTGAATTCATACCCTCTCTCAATTACGCTATTTTGATTGAAGGTATGTTACATTAAATTTGAATCAGAGTACTTTTACAGTTTCTTTGTTGGTAGAAATGTTTACGTTCGATTCAATAAAATTTAACGGTTTACTTATTTATTGTAGGAAAGGATCGCCAATTAGCATTTGTTCATTTAAGCTTACTTCGTACGTGTGCAGAAGCTGCGGCGTGTTCAAAACCCAAAATCAAACTGCAATATATTCCAGACATAAAGGATTGTCATAATTTTTATGTTCACAAGACTGCTGAGGGGACCCTGTTTATAGTTGCTGCCTTACAAAAGCACTTGAGTATATTATTCTGGGAAAAAGATTCTTTCGTGCTTGCCAGAAGTTTAAAAACTCCTAACACAGTCATGTGCGTTCTGCCTACACAGAATTCAGTCATTTTCGGCTGTGACAAAATATTTGAATTGGACATAAAGAATTTTACAATGGAAGGTATGAAGTTTGTGTTCTCTTTTCCGATCAAACATTCTATAACCAAAAACGGGACAATACGCTTTATAATTATGACTCATTATTTATAATCTAACTTATGCAGGTATTTCTTTGATATCTCGGTCTTATTATAGTAATGTACAATATTAAAACGAGTGGACTTGGCAAGTCTTTTACGACGGGCAAAAGGTTTCGGGAAAAGTGTGTTCTGATATTTCTGATCTCAGGCAAACAATTCATGTACCTTTGACTACTGAATATATTATTAGTGAAGTTAATCAATGCTTGATTTCGACTCTGCAAACGATTTTTGATTACTTGAGTAAGTGTAAAGCAGGGTTCATCGTCTTCATAAAGTTTTTTAAATGAAAATCTGTAGAAAAACAGTATCTTTCGAAATTGTCTAATTGCGTACATACATATAGTCATGCGTAGTGAACAGAACTCCAATATACAATGCTTTGTGTCTCGGCACGGAGTATTATTTTACCCCTCCTGTGCCGTGGTGTAGATGTATATTTTGTTGACTGGTTTCCTTTACGTCTGTGATACTCTGATCTTCAATAAGACTCACTAATTTTTGGTTTGCAGAGTTTGTGGATGAATCAGACGAATCACTGGTGTATGCCATGCTTGCTTGCAGAGATTCTTTACAGTTTCCTATAGCTATTCTTGATGTTAGCCGAAGTAACATGGCCCCTGGAGCGACACACTTCACCACAGAATATCTTCTGTGTTTCCCAGATTTGGCAATTTTCGTGGATGCCTATGGTCGCAGAACTCGACCAGAAGACATTATGTGGTCTAAAGCTCCTAAAGGATTTTGTAAGTTTTTCAGTCATTATGATTATAGCATGATTTGTTCAAATATTTTGCTAGATTAATAGTTTCAATAACCAATTGGAAATGTTAAATAGCAAACCGAAGAATCGCCTTTCTTTGTGTTTTTCAGATTATAGGCATCCAAATCTGTTCATAGTACACTTTAATTCTGTGGAAATAATTCCATTGCGGCCTAATAGCTTTACAAAGACACGCGTCATCACTTCACTGGATTCGATTGGAACGGAAGCTGTTGAGATTCCGGAACCCAAGTTTGTTTCCCTGCCAAACGCAATTTACCTGGGAAATGGCTTAAATTCGTCTTCCCTAATTATGGGATCATTGATTAAATCTAAATATGAGGTGCGGTAAAAATTCAGTGTAGAAATCTTTACATCAATAATTTTATTTGATTTTCGTATTTAACTTCGTAAATTAATCACGTATGATGATCCCTTAGGTGTTCGAAGTTGAAGCTGCACAAAGTGACTCGTGATTATTCAGTGACAAGGACCTCTAAAAGAAGAAAACTCGGTAGAAATGTTTCCGTAGTTTTAGTGTCATACTATTTTTTACAGTATTCATAACTATCTATGTTTAGTTAACTAACTTTACTATAGATACATTATAAAAGTTTTAGCTTTGTATGGTGTTTGCGTCTTACAAAATGACATCACATTCCACCGAGTACGTGTATTTTTAAATCTAAATACTGATTTACTATTAAAAATACCAATACTTGTATTTTATCCTTCTATGAGATATCTTTCTTATTATTACATATTAGATTTATATAAATACTATATATGTTAGAGTCCATTTGTGACATATTTATGAACGAATATTGTACGTATTGTTTGTATTAATAAGTTATTCTTTTCTGTTCAATTTCAATTTTTCAAAATAAATTGGGCAATTACTTTAATGAGATGCAAACTTTTTGTCGCCGTAAATGTACGTAAGTATTTATTTTTCGCTAAATTATACAATCTTATCTATTTGGAGCAAGTAACTTATTTACCTACATTGAACGCGGCCTAGAAATAGATGAAAGAACATTCTCAAATTCACATTTAGTACGCTGTTTTAAAAAAACTGGAGCATACTAAATTCCGTTGTAAATTTAACGTTGTTCTAATCTAAGTATAATCACTTACTTATAAGTTCCAACTCAATCACTAACTTTAAGCTGCTTTAGCAATACTTTCGTGACTGGCGATAATTATTACCATCAAGCTTTGTTTAAGCGGCGTAAATAAAGTATGCCACACACCCATCATAGCCGTACCAGGATCTGGATTATTGGCAGCTTGTGGTTCTGGTTATTAACCTGGTATGTATTATGATCTGGTGGAATTTTTTATAGTTCAATCTACAAGGATATTAATTATCATTTAAGAGTAGATAAATAGCATTAATTTTCAAGTGACACCGCAATTAATTATTTATCTCACTCATATATCAGTACTTGAGCTGAAATGAATTCCATTACTCGTTCTGTCTGAAGAGTAAGTTTTTGTGTTTTTGTGTATGGCTATTGTGCGAGGGCTGATGCAGAATTATTGACAATGATAATATATATATACCTACTACGTACGTACAAACACCTATGCTTTGTTTCTCTCCCTTTCGATTCTACATACAACGTTATACCAGGAATTTCCTACTGAACTTGAAAATCAAATTATTCTTCATATCCCTACATGCTACGATTTGTTATGACAGCATTGAAGTACTGAATACAATTTAGTAAAGCTGTATACAACAACGCACTCCAGACAAGTAGTAAACTATAAATAGATACTTCTGAATGATGGATTAGGACGTACTTACGTAAAATCACATCCGGTAATTACAGGGATCTACAAGGGCACTATAAGGTCTTCAAGCACTTCGAGCCTTAAACCCAGTGACATATTTTTATGATTGTAAATTGTGGGTATATTCGTCACTCGGTCGGAGTCACCTTGTAAGTTGTCCACCACCTAAATTAGTTCATCGGTATACCGGTCATCAAGTACACTGACTTGCCATTAAGTAAACCAATCACCAAAATATTCTGTAATACATAAGCACATTCGTGGGTGTTATTGTATTACATCATCAATACCTATATTATCTACTTTGGTTAAAATTATTTACATAATGTTCTTATTATGAATTCCACGTAATAAGTACGGAAGATTCAAAAAGCGTCAACCCAGTAAACACTTTATTGCAAATTATGTGGAACATTTTATACTTAGAGTTTAACAGAACAGTTATTTGGGTAATTGTATACAAAATAGATGCATATGAAAGTGAAGTACGCCGTATGCATATACCTACCGTATATGCTCGATTAGAGCCCCTGGGGCTCTATTCCAAATTCCTGCATTGCCTTCCGCATAACACAATGCTATGTTATGGCAGAACCATGGAGGGGGGTCTTAGGGGTGGGGCTCTATTCGAGACTGGGGCTCTAATCGAGCATATACGGTATTTCCAGTTAGGTAGGAATAATGGTGTAATTATACTACATGCTTTTTGTCTGGTTTTGTATTTTGTGAGCAATAGATATCACTACACTAATGGTGTTAACACTTTTACAATACTTGTGGTAGATACAAACTAAACATACTTTTTGACGTAACATACATATGTATATACATATACATGGCATTCTTATTAGACGAGAATTAAATTGGTTGCCAGTGCAGTGGTGGTCAGTATATATATCATTAGTGACCCGAGATGGAGAATTTACTTGGTGACTGGTTTCCAGCTAACAAGTTTACTTGGTGACTTTCCTTAGTGACGAATATCATTTATGGGGCGATCAGTTTACCCCGTAATAAAATCTACTGGCAAGTTTAATTTAATTTAAAAATCTGGCCTTTACATGTTTTGATGTATGCCGATGTCTGTTGGTTATTGTGAAATCATTTGAATCAGTATACATAATACATACAAATACTTGAGCCTCGGCCTCGAATCTCTGCAATAAATAGCAAGTTACACCTCCAAACGAAGAAAAAAGAGCTAGTAAGTTTCGTATACGGTTGTGACTGTGGAGTCAAATATGTACTGTGAGTGAATTTATTTTCCTGCAGAAAGCATTCGTTCTCCAGCTTACAAAAATGGCATAATTTGGTCTCTGTCAAGATTTTGAGTCTACCTGCTCCAACATGCGACATGTATACTTACAGTAAATATAGGAGAATTGACAAACAAATAGCTCTTTTTAAATTCACGTGTTACGATTTTCATTTGGAACCCAGACACCCCCCCCCCCCCCTCTCTCTCTTAACCTGGTAGCGACAGGCATTTAAACTCAAAAATAATGGTAACAATGCTTGAGGCAATATGAGACTGCTATACAGGAGCGGGTAGGTACATACCGTATATGACCTTTTAGTATCCGGGGCTCAAATTGTATCCGGGGCTCAAATAGTATCCGGGTCTAGAGC
>JAQFZC010003277.1:0-19338 GCA_034695205.1 Dicyrtoma fusca
TTACTAGTTTTGACCTTTTTGAAAAAGTGTTACTTACTAGTTTTGACCTTTTTGAAAAAGTATTATTTACTAGTTTTGACCTTTTTGAAAAAGTGTTACTTACTAGTTTTGACCTTTTTGAAAAAGTATTATTTACTAGTTTTGACTTTTTTGAAAAAGTGTTACTTACTAGTTTTGACCGTTTTGAAAAAGTGCTATTTACTAGTTTTGACTGTTTTGAAAAAGTGTTATTTACTCCTTTTTGCCGTTTTAAAAAAGTCAATTTATAGAATTAAACATTTTTCTAAAGCATTATTTCTATGGTTACCCAGTTGCGAATAGGTTAGAGACACATTTTTGACATCTTGCAGTTTCTTATAACATACTGCTCTAATATTACTGCAATCTGCCTACACTAAAGGTTCAGAAATATATATTTATATTTATGCAACTTTGCTTCTTAGGCATCTATTACGCGGGATGAAATATATCTATGGGCTCAAACTAATACGGACCGGCGACGTACCTATTTCTGGAGCATTGAAGCAAGTCTGGGAGAGATTGATGGATGCTGGGTCAGACGGACTTGGAGAGAAAGTGAATGTAGAATTTGAATTGAAATTGTTTTATGACTCCCAGAAAGAAATGTAATATCCCCAAAGAATCTGTCTTATGGGAGATTTCCTAAAATATACCTCTCTCAAGAGGCACAGCTACATAAAGCGATGGAATGCCCAAAAATATCATAAAACATGCAAAACTTTGGTAAATACTTGAAAAAAGTGGAAATAAATCCCCATGAAATAATGCAAAACATACCTATACTTCTCTTTTATCAATAAATAAATAAATTAAAAACCATTATAACCAATACAGTTTGGGCATTAAAACATTAACAAAACGTGACAGAAATATACCTAAAGGAGACTGAGGCTCTTACTGATGCCCTAAATATTAATAAATTGTTAAAGTTGAAGGATAGAAAGTTTGGATGTGACAGGAGGACAAATCTGTTGGTGAAAGGAGAACATGAGTGAAAGTGTTGACTTGATGCTGGGCTCTGTTTGAAGGACGTGACGTGTACAAGTTTGTCTTTGGAATAAAAAGTACGTGTGTGTGAAGGAAATGATTGAATAGGATTTGCGTCAGGAGAGAGAGAGAGAAAGTCGGTGAAAGTCAGTGAAAGCCGGGGAAAGTCAGAGAAAGTCATAGACAGTGGAAGAAAGTGGAACTTACTAGTAGTGTCAACGTAGATGGGAGTCCATGACACCTGAGCCGCTAATCCACGTATTTTCCCCAAACACAAAAGCACTGAAAGCAAAAAGACGTATCTCATTCTCACACGGCAAATCCAGTCCACAGTCAAAATCCCCGAACCCTGCCACCACAACCCCACTTTCCCCATCCTCCAGTCATTCTGAAAAAAACAAAACAAATTACAACATAAAAACTTTAAAACACACAACTACATGATTTGTTGTATACAATTTTGTACATTTTTCAAAACTAGAAGAGTGCGAATAGCACATTTTGAACATCTCTATTCGGAACTGGGAAACCACAAAGCGGTTCAATATACTAACTATAGCCAGCATGTTTTAAAAAACGTGTAAAACTAGAAATCAAAACTTTTTCAAAAAGATCAAAACTAGAAACACATTTTTAAAACGATCAAAACTAGAAATCAACCCTTGTTCAAAAAGTTCAAAACTAGAAACACATTTTTAAAACGATCAAAACTAGAAATTAGCACTTTTTTAAAAAGACCAAAACTAGAAATTAGCACTTTTTTAAAAAGATCAAAACTAGAAATTAGCACTTTTTTAAAAAGATCAAAACTAGAAATCAACACTTTTCAAAACGATCAAAACTAGAAATCAACACTTTTCAAAACGATCAAAACGAGAAATCAACACTTTTCAAAACGATCAAAACTAGAAATCATCACTTTTCAAAAGGCCAAAATTAGAAATTAACGTTTTTAAAAAAGTGTAAAACTAGAAATCAAATTTTTAAGAGAATCAAAACTAGGTTTTAAAATTTCTCAACATAACGTGTGAAACTAGAAATTAACGCTTTCAGCAAGAAGCGAAACAAGAACTTAAACTAGCAGTGTAAATCTAATAAATGCTAGTTTCAAAAAGGGTAAAACGAGAATAAACAAAACGTGTTAGAAAACTATTCTTGGTTGCATTCACTAAAGCAACCAGCTTTGAAAAAATGCTGTTTGCTTTCCCTCTGTATGACCCCAGACATCGGAGCTCTTGGAATTTCTTTCGAGAAAAGATTGGGTCTCTGTGTACACTTTATGGGAAGATCAAGTTACGGTTTCTCGTCTTGTGATTCTATTGGGTGAAAGGTGTGTGAGAGATGGGAGCTTTCCCCGGGCTGAGCCTACATGTGTGAGCTAAGGTGTAGATTTGTATATTTAGAGACGTAATAAATTTGAATGTTTCCCGGGTGAGAAGGATCCGGGGTTTTATTTTTACGGGAGCATAAAGAATAAATGTAATCCCAGACGAACACTTTGTCTCTACTTTATTTTCTCCCGGCCCTCCTTAATAACCCTCACTTTCTCTTTTTCTTTCTTTCTTTTCTACTTTCTCTCTCCCCTCTTTCCTCACTCAAATAAATTCCCCATTGACAGTCCTGTCCAATGGACTCCTACACAGTCGGATTCTCCCATCCTTTCCTTCAAATATGTACGAGTTATTGCCCTTAAGGGGGGCACACCTGTAAACTTTAATTTCATTGGAAAAGTACACAGTCGGCAATGGGCCACGACGGACTTTCTCTACAAAGCCGTGGGTAAACTTTGAAATACTTTCCCTCTTGAACCTGTAGATGTGGTCTTTTTTAAATACTACAAACAGGTTCTGTTACCTGTAGAACAGACACAATGTACTTAAGTGATAATTTTCAAATATTTTTTAAACTAGTATCGCTTTCCTTGGGAAAACGTTTTGAATAAAACCAAGTTTTTACGCAAAACCACTTTTAACCAATTCGCAACTGGAAAACCATGGAAAGAATGGTTTACAATAGTGCTTTTTCTAAACGCGAAATAACATTTCAAAAGCATGCAAAACCAGTAACTTAGACTTTAAAAAAGGTCAATACAGTATATTAACATTTTCAAAAAGACGTGAAACAAGAAACTAGCAATTTCAAAACTGTCAAAACAAAAGATATTTTCACATTCGGAATAATAAATACCATAAATTTTCATTTGCAAAAAGGTGTAAAACAAGAAATTAGCACTTTCAAAACAGTCCAAACAACAAATTAACATTTTCAAAAAGGTCAAAACGAGATATTAACACTTTTAGACAGGTCAACACAACAAATTAACATTTAAAAAAGATATAAAACAAGAAATTATCACTTGAAAAATGGTCAAAACAACAAATTAACATTTTCAAAAAGATGCAAATCAAGAAATTATCACTTCAAAAAGGTCAAAACAAGATATTAACACTTTCAGACAAGTCAACACAATAAATTAACATTTTAAAAATATGTAAAACAAGAAATTATTACTTTAAAAATGGTCAAAACAACAAATTAACATTTTCAAAAAGATGCAAATCAAGAAATTATCACTTTAAAAATGGTCAAAACAACAAATTAACATTTTTAAAAAAGTGCAAATCAAGAAATTATGACTTCAAAAAGGTCAAAACAACAAACTAACATTTTCAAAACGATGCAAATCAAGAAATTAGCACTTCAAAAATGGTCAAAACAACAAAGTAACATTTTCAAAAAGATGCAAATCAAGAAATTATCCCTTCATTAAGGTCAAAACAAGATAATAACACTTTCAGAAAGGTCAACACGATAAATTAACTCTTTCAGAAAGATGTAAAACTAGATTCTGTACCGTTGTAGTACCGAAAAGGTTGAAAACGGAAACTTTAGAGAGTTGTTTTCACTTTCCAAGGTTTTTGCCGTATACAATTTATCCAAAAGACAAGCAAAACATTTTTGCTTAACTATCAGGAACTGCTCACAACAAATTGTGCAATTAGCTTTTTGTATCGGAATGCTTTTTTAAGCCGGGTTTTAATTACTTTCTCAATTTCCCATTTATTTATACTTCCGACAGTTGTTCTACTGTCACACTTGTTACACCCACCTGGATACGAAAAGACTAATTTTAGCATTTGATTCAACATTCAACTTTGACCTTTTGTAATTAAAACCGTGTTTGTCTAGAACTGCAGCATTTTCAAAGAACAAAGGTGGATAGAGGATTGTAGTGAAAGCTCTAGTAATTGTATTTTAAGGCTCTTTGTGTTATATGTGCCATCCTAGTTAAAGGGAAAGTATGCATATGCATGAATCTATTAGTCTGTCTCAGCATTGTGTGAGGTTGACAGAAGGGACGTTGGGATTTAATTCAATTCCTAATCTGAGTGACAAATCTAAATCAATTCTAAAGTGTATTACGCCCTCAGTCCTATTTATTTATATAGTGCCATACTTTCTCTTTTACTTTCTCTTTTACTTTCTCTTTTACTTTCTCTGCCGCTTTCACTTTTGCTTTCACTCTTTTCATTTTATTTCCTGAAACTTGATTTGAAAAATAATAAAAAGCCCCTCTGCAGAGACAGCCAAGCATTTCAAGCCCAGTTTCGCAGAGACACGATTAAAATTAGAGCTTCAGATCACCTTTTTTGTATGGATGGAGAGGCATGCATCGTCCCATCACTCATTTCCTTGAGTGCGTTCCATCAGTCTAATGCGAATGCTAATGCTAACAAAGTAGCGCAGCGGGAAATAAATTCATAATTAAAATTAACAATCAGCCTTTTGCTTCAAGAATTCAACTAGCTTTTGAAATTCCTTTATTATATTCCCAGAGCCGTCAAAGGTAAAGCGTAAAATGGATTCCAAGTATCTATTACCATATGTTTGACAAAGGTTAAATGTGTTTTTAGGCACTTTTTCAAAATTAGGCAGAATTTCAGTTTTTAATTTGTTTACTAGTCCATTTCTACATGGAATAGTAATAGAAGGCAGTATTCTTCGAATGTGTGTTTTAATAATTTAGAGAGAACTAACGTTTGTAATTGCTCGTTTTAAAATACAATAAGTTTTAATAAGTTTTACATACAATGCTTTTTAAAAGAACTAAACGTCGTGCATACCAAAAGTATCTTTAGCAATCTTTACAACACAGCAATTGAACCAAGTTTCAATTTCAATGAACTTTCACTTTTAGTAGCCAAATATATGTCACACCGTTTTGGCAAACTTGCTCCAAAAACAACTTTGTTTTTTCTACTTTTTACACTATAAGCACTTTTGACTCGCTTTTGCTTTCTCTTGTTTAACTTTCTCCACTTTCACCCACTTTCACTATTTTTACAACTTTCACCAAAGCCTTAAAAAAGGGTGTATTTATAAACTAAAAAAAAGTTATGTCGTATTTATTTTGATTCCTATTGCCTCTATATTGCACTTGGGAAAGTGTTCAAGAGAGAAAGTTCGGAGCCTTGGAAGAGAACCGGAGCTTGCCAGAGATGAACTGAGCTGAGCTTCGTCTTTCCAGGGTAAATTTTGACAGGACTTGTCCGGGGAAAGTTTCTGTGGAAACTGAACCCAGCGAAGCTCCTACGAGGAGTTTTCTTGCCCGACAGCAATGCTTTACTACTGGACAGAAATGGGAAAGGGATGTGCAGTGAGTGATGCCGGGAAGACCGTCCACGCTGCTCCTGAGATGACGCAAGCCAAAGCACCACTACATTACGAGCAGAGAGACACAAACACACACATTCGAGTGAAAGCGAGAGTCAGAGCTATTCAAAGAGCCACTGCAACATTTGACGAATGCTTTCACTCTACGGGGAACACACACCAAGGCAAGGAGAAAGCAAAAGAAAGGTCTTCCTAGGGGCTTTTCTATATATGATGTCATAAAAACAGTTTTAAACCTATCTAAATGGATTTCGATTTCAAACCTTAAATTTTGCAATTTTACAAAAAATTAAAAATGCCAATTAAAAATGTAGAATTACGAAAGAGTGCCAAGCATTAATATTTTTTCTTTTCCAACGTTCTAAAACCACAAATTATGGGCACTAGTATTGTATTAAAAATTGTCAAAACCATGCATCGATAATCCTAGAAACTGTCTAATCAAGCAACTAGCACTGTAATGACCTAATTTAACCTTTTCGAAACGGTAATATATCTACTTTACTATGCTTTAGAAAATGGTAATATTTTTGAAAGAGGTGTAATTTCGCGTTTGAACTTTTTGAAAATTTTGATTTCCTATTTTTCATGTCTTTGAAAACATGAGTTGCTTGTTTTGACATTTTTTGAACGTTCAATTCTTATTTTTATGTTTTTAAAAATACCAGGGTCTTGTTTGACCTTTTTGATAATAGTAATATCTTGTTTTTATCGTGTGAAAAAGTGCTATTCAGTAGTTTTGACTATTTCGAAAAAGTGTTATTTACTAGTTTTGGCCATTTTGAAAAAGTGTTATTTACTAGTTTTGGTCATTTTGAAAAAGTGTTATTTACTAGTTTTGGCCATTTTGAAATAGTGTTAATGAGTCCGTTTTTTTGAAAACGGCTGCCGAAAGACATACCTTGAAATTGCATCAATTTTATACCATGGATTACCTTTCACTTGATAAACATTTTGGCTCTAAAATTTTGAAATTTTGTTTACCGGTTGTCGGAGATACCCGGTAAATGTAAAAACAAACACTAATTTTTTTCTCAGTATCTATACAATTAATCGCAAAACTGTCTATCTCAAAAATGTTTGCATGCTAACGGCATACTATAATATTTTTTTGGTACCAAAAATCTTCAAAATGACGGGTATTTTCGGTTTTTGCCATGTTAATTAAAAGCCATTTTTCGGGTGTGGCTACATCGAACAACCACAATTTTATTTTTTTTAAATATGTAGAAACATGTTTGCTGTCAGTTTCGGAAAAAAAATTGTGGTTATTCGATGTAGCCACACCCGAAAAATTGAAATAACCGATTCCGTGTATCCATATGTTAATGCCATATAAAACCATTGAAAACCCATAGAGAGACCGCATCACAATGTGCACTCCACCAAGGGTCCTAATCTAGTCCCTTCCTTATTTTTAGTTTATTCAAATATTTCCCATAGTTTCCCACTCTAGATTTGCAGAATCCAAGGAAATCAGTATTCCTGACATTTTGGTACAACTTTCAATAGTCGATTCCAAAAAAAACTTTCAGTATGTAAATCGCTGTTTTCAAAAAAACACTCTAAATCACTAGTTTTGGCCATTTTGAAAAAGTGTTATTTCCTAGTTTTGACCGTTTTGAAAAAGTGTTAATTACTAGTTTTGACCATGTTGAAAAAGTGTTAATTACTAGTTTTGACCATTTTGAAAAAGTGTTATTTACTAGTTTTGGACATTTTGAAAAAGTGTTATTTACTAGTTTTGACCATTTTGAAAAAGTGTTATTTGCTAGTTTTGGCCATTTTGAAAAAGTGTTATTTACTAGTTTTGAACGTTTTGAAAAAATGTTATTTACTAGTTTTGACCCTTTTGAAAAAGTGTTATTTACTAGTTTTGACCATTTTGAAAAAATGTTATTTACTAGTTTTGACTGTTTTGAAAAAGTGTTGTGTACTAGTTTTAACCTTTTCGAAAAAGTGTTATTTACTGTTTTGAAAAATGTGTTATTTGTGGAATAAACACATTTGGTTAGCATTCTTCCCACGGTTTCCCAGTTCCAAATAGGTTAATGGGCTACAAATTCGAAGCAAGGTTTTTTAGAGTGCAGCCACGCAATTTGTGGTTAGCCCCTCTTCAAAGAAAGGAAGGGAAGGCCGTTGTAGACCGGGGAAGAAAGGAAGCTGGGAAGACGTGGAGAAAGTGGTGGGTTGCGAGCGAGAGAGAGAGAGTGAGTGAGTGTGTGAATTGAGTGAAAGCAAGTTTGTGTGGATCGATGAGTTGAGCCCAGCAGAGTTTGCGTTACAACTTTCACAAAATCTAAAAAGTCCCAGTTTTTCCATCTAATTATATTCCCATGTGTATCCCTATTCTACTACTACACTACATATATACCTATAGCCTACACTATATAGCCTGCCTTATATACCTATGTGTATCATCTGCTCAACTACTACACACACATACTTACGATGCCCACCACCACTATGTGATTATGATTACGATCACGACCGGGGCTTGGACCACGTCTTCCCTCCCGTGTCTTTACAACTCACTAGTTGACCCGCATTCCATTTATTCGGTCTAGACACTCTATTAGCTTTCACATCCCTTTCACTGGACATTTCTACACACACCAGGGGGGCCTCTCACAAACCACCTCATTTTTATTTTACTTTTCGACCTGTTCGAAACGGTAATATACCCAGTTTTACATCTCTCTGAAAACACTAAGTTCTTGTTTTTACCTTTTTAAAAATTGGTAGTTACTAGTTTTGCCTCTCTGAAAACTTAAATTTCTTATTTGGACCATTTTTAAAAGTGTCAGTAACTAGTTTTGGTCTCTCTGAAATGGTTAATTTCTTGTTTTTACCTTTTTTTAAAGTGTTAGATGCTAGTTTTGATCTTCTTAAAAACACAAGTTTCTTGTTTTGACCTTTTTTTAAAGTGTTAGATGCTAGTTTTGATCTTCTTAAAAACACAAGTTTCTTGTTTTGACCTTTTTTAAAGTGTTAGATGCTAGTTTTGATCTTCTTAAAAACACAAGTTTCTTGTTCTGACCTTTTTTAAAAAGTTTTAGTTACTAGTTTTGGCTTTTCTGAAAACACAGATTTCTTGTTTTTACCTCTTTTAAAAGTGTAATTGTAATTTGCTAGTTTTCATCTTCTTAAAAACACAAATTTCTTGTTTTTACCTTTTTTAAAAAGTTTTAGTTACTAGTTTTGGCTTTTCTGAAAACACAAGTTTCTTGTTTTTACCTTTTTTAAAAAGTTTTATTTACTAGTTTTGGCTTTTCTGAAAACACAAATTTCTTGTTTTTACCTCTTTAAAAAGTGCTCGTTACTAGTTTTGGCCTATCTGAAAACACAAATTACTTATTTTGACCTTTTTTAAAAATGTTAGTTACTAGTTTTGACGTTTTTTGAAAAAGCTAATTGTACAACGAACACTTTTTCACAGTATTCTTTCCATGGTTGATGGATCGCAATTCCAAATAGGTAAAACGTTTTATGTAGCCTGGAAAAAAAGTGAAAATAAGTAATTATTATCGATGCATGGATAAATATAGGATGAGGTCACATATGAGCAGCCCCTTTTACTATAACACTAGTTTTATAGCCTCTTTCATGTTGGCCTAGTCCAGGCAGGTAAAGAATGGGAGGGTAATATAATTCTTACGCTACATTGTCTATGCATAGCAAATCTCATTGTTTTGTTTCTTGTACATGCTCCCAGGGAACTCTACAACATGTTTTATGGAAAGCACTTCCCTCATACAACTGAGCACGTAGAAACTCTCCCTGGACTTGCCTTTTATACAGTGGATTATTCAAATTAGATTAGAAACTTGTTCAGCCCTATATATTCTAATCAAATGAAATTAAATCTACATACTTTCAACACCACTTTCTCCATGTACCTACAAACATAAATAAAAACAAAAGCGCTGGGTTCTAATGTAAGTAAAATGGGTATGAATAGGAGTAATGCATACATTTTAAAATTTCTGAATTATTCATGGTTTTGTGATAGAACAAATGTTATAAAGGTCAGCATTGCATTACATACTGCTTTGGGTTGCCTTTTGTTGACCCATTTTATTTTTTATGGGAAGGTAGGTAGGTACGGATATATAGTATAGCTATAGGCTATAGATATATGTATATATAGATATACCTAACATCTTAAAACAGTCGTTGAATTGATTAGTCTGGAGTTCGCTCACTGTCCCTTGCTGGTCATCATCTCACAAGAAAAAGAAGAAAAAAAAAACAAAGGGCTTTTGAAAGGTCCTTTGTCAATGTCCAAAACTATGTTGGCCGATGCTATATGTATATAGCGTACATATATACATGTATATCCGTATACCTATAACTTTGGCCATCACTAGCTATTACAGTGCAATGATACGATAATTCAAATTGAGAGTATTTTTTTGGGGGGACAGAAAACTTTTCTATTTGCTCAAGCCCTCGTAAATTGTGGCTCATTAAGTATCTAGGTATAAGCCTGTATAGTATAATATATTACATATAGGTATATAAGGGTATACATACATAGATATATCCAAGTTAGCTTACGATTTTATTTATACCAGTGACCAAGTTTTTCCATTTTCAAAACAAATCACACTAAAGCAACTTTTACATTTTCAAAAACTATTCTGTATTCCATTTTCATATAAATCAGTAGATTCTCCAAGGACTACGAGCTATGCGATGCGGTGCAATGCAATGGTGGGCTCTTTAATGGTATAAACTAAAGCAAAATTATGTGTCATTATTACGCATGAAAAATTGTAGCAATTTAAAATCTCCCGCTTTCAAATTTTCTACCAATTCTTCCCAATTTTCTGTGCAAATAATACGTTCCCAGAAATGATTAAACGTAGTGCAGTAGACCAACAACGTTTTAATTTGTGGGGCATAAATTGCCAAATTTTGGGAAAAGTTTTGCAATTTTTTAAAGTACGCTTAAAAATGGGTATTTTGTAGTTCTAGTGTTGTTAAATTACCAATATTAGTTTTTTTTATTTGTAAAACAAAAACAAAGTAACTTTTACAGAGTTTTGCCAATTTAGATTTTGAAAAGCTAAAGTATGCATGGTGAGAAGGGACCAAAGTTTTGCCAAAGTTTAGATTAATAATAATTTGAAAATACAGACTCATTCTGTGGTCAAAGTTGCTATTAGTCATTTTT
Source organism: Dicyrtoma fusca (assembly GCA_034695205.1). Lineage (NCBI taxonomy): Eukaryota > Metazoa > Arthropoda > Collembola > Symphypleona > Dicyrtomidae > Dicyrtoma > Dicyrtoma fusca. The sequence goes on from JAQFZC010003277.1 coordinate 10,862, forward strand.
GCTATATGTATGTGTGTGTATATAGGCAGACCTATAGCTATATACAAAGTTTTGGGTACCGCAGTAGTATAGTAGAAGTTAAGCCAAAGTTTGAGCTCTAGCTGCCAGTGACCACGAAGCGTAAAGCATGTCCAGCTCCAAAAACTGCCTTTGACTTTGGGACAAGACATGTACGTACGTTGATGGGACGTAGTTGCTGAAGAAGCAAAATGTAACCCTTTTTCAATTATGTACGTAATGCAGGCTGTAGCTATAGGAAAGGAACGATTTGTGTCTTGAGTGCCATGGAAACTATAGGAAGTTTTTTTTGGACAGAGAGATATTCGTTGAATAAGGCGATTGTAGAATGCAAATTGTAATTTATCAACGTAGCTATGGCAATATGGGGCTGGCGATGGGGAAATTGGTAAAATGTTAAAATGGGAAACTCATATATCAAGACAAGTCCGCTCCACACTCATTCCAGGGCTGTCAATGAAATTGCAAAAGTCTGGAAAACTGTGAAACTTGGACAATTCCTTCCCTCCCGGGGGCTCCATTCATTCATTACGCCCAGCATATTAACAGTGAGCCAAAGGCAAGGCAAGGACAAAGGCATCTTCCACAAATTACGTAATCCTACTTTTTTTATTGTTATTACTTCAATGACTTTGACACAGTTTAGTTACCACAATAACACTTTCTCTAATTGTTAATGGAACTAGGAGTTTATTGAACCATTTTGGGGTTCGCTGAGACGGAGGGGTAGAATAGCTTTCTCAGACACAAAATGACTATTGACACTTTTACAAAATGTTTTGAAATAAACATTTTGCACTTTTTTAAATAACTAATGGAACAAGTGCGACGCATGCATTTCACAATAACTGCTAACACCAAGGAACACCACCACAACGTAATTTATGCGAGTTCCCTTGCAAAGCGTACTGCCTGCTCACTCCGAAGCCAAAACTGTGCATCAGCTGGATTATTATTTGTATTTTTTTTTGCAGTAGCTTCCTAACTTGTTCAAGTACGGATAATACGTATACATATAGCCATGTATTGCAATTTCCTAAATTCCCAATTTAAAAAATTGAATTTGCCATTAGTCATTTGTCTGTTTCCCATTTTGTCCCTTGTTGCACAAAACTTTGTCATTTCGTCGAAAATTCCAACAAGCCCTTAACAGATGCTACAAGGACGCGTACCCACTTATGTACATATGCGGTTGCTTATACACTAAATAAATTAGCTAAAATAAAAATCGTATACGGCTTATAGCCAGATCGTTAATGGATTACTATTAAACGTGTCCTATACATATTTATTTTTAAATGACACCACTTGTAAAGTACCTATATAATATAGTGATGCTTCCTATTGATTTTAAATAATTAAAACCCCGGTCGTTACAGGCGCTGTGGATTGATGACACGTAGTTAAAGGATGATAAATGAGTGTACACGTTTGAAAGGACAGAATTAATGGATGTTCCTTAAGCAGTCATTTACTTGTCACTATTTCATGTGATTTTCTTCGTTGCCATCATGTGTGCTTCAGTCCTGAGTTTGCGTTTGACGGCAAATAATAAAAAATTAAAGAAACTTTCCCAATTGATTTTCATTATTCTTTCTCTAAGATCCTCTTCCTATTGAATTTAAAAAAATAAAGCTTTAATTTTCCCTTTTGATGTTATCTATGTAGTAATTCTTTACCCAGTAAACTACTCAAAAAAAGTACTGCTATTTACTCGCCATTCTAAATCCGTCGAACGAAGCTATCCACCTGGGCTACTAAAGAGGGGAAAAGGTATTGTTTTATCACGACTGGTTATATATATTATTTTTAGTAGCTTAATACTAGTACGCTTCAGCTGCAATTGTTTAAAATAAATAAAAGCTGAAATGTCACTATAAGTATTTTGGATTTATGGCCGAGAATATGGCTTTTATTATTTTTATTGAGATTTTTTCATAATACTACTGTTCAGTTTACTGCTTAGTATGCATGCTGAAGCTCTCTCGTTTAGATAGCCTACGATTCTAGTATATACAAGATTATACTTTAACATCAATTAGGTTTATGGAAAACTGGGCGATTTGATTTTTATAATTAGTATATCTAATTAAAGGTGAGAGTTGGATCTGTTAACTAGGAGTAGTGTAATGACTCGTGGATGAGGATGGCATTAGCTATGTAAGATCAAACATTGACCATTTTCTCCATCGATCTTGTAAATGCAGAATTATTGTATATTTTCAAATATTTATAAAAAGGAAACTATAGCGTACACATCAATTGGTTTGATGTCAGTGGTTCGTCATATAGCGAGGAAGTTTGGGTAAAAATCCCAAGTCATAACTAGCCCAAAGTCACTAGTTATGCGAGGTCAAACATTGACTTTTTCTCCAAACCCTCAACATAAGCCTTATGGGTTTTTATTATACATAGCTTCTGTCTTAAGTGGAGATCTAAATCAAGCGCAAATGAGTGATACATTTAACTATTATTTTATTCGGCTCAATGCCAGTTGGTAGAGTCGAGCTGTGATTCATACTGCTTATTGACATTTTACAGTGGAACTGCCCTATAACGACATTCTTTGTAACGACATTCTCCCTGTAGTGACACGATGCACCCTGACCCTGTCCCGGCAAATGCCAATGCTTTATAATTGTAAATATTTGCGCTATAGTGTCATTCTCTATAAGAACATATTCCCTATACTGACATGTTTCAGAGCGCCCCAGGATGCACTGTCGTACTTATTTGCATTCTCTATAGCAACATTGACATTTTAAGTACGACTTTATGCCCTCGCTCCCTCTTTAAGTTCGACATTGAGCAAAAGAGCAAATGTGCAGCCTATTTGTTTTTATATGCTGGCGGGTAAGAATTGAAATTGTAACTTTGCTGTTTCTGAATAGAAATACTGGTGATGTGAATAAGTAAAGCCTGTTATTTTCAGTATTGAACGCATGTTTTCTAATTTATCAACAATTATTACACGATTTAATTAGTTATAACATTATCATTGTAAAAATTGAATCCGTCAAACGTAAATCCCTTTTGTATGGTTGTGGTACATCAACAGGGATGACCATAGCCAATTTTTCAAATATATCAATGAGATTGCAAATGTTGTGCTGAATGCTGAAGTTAAGAATTTAAAGCAATCCTTTTTTCAAGATTATTTGATTTCTAACCTATGATGTATGTGTTGGCAAGAAATTTATCATTATAAACTTGCTAATGATATTATATTTAGCACTTAAAACATATTTAACAGCATTGTTCCCTATAAGGTCCAAATGACACTATAGCGCTATAGTGTCATTTCTCTATAGTGTCCTAGACGGTCATTCCCCTAGAGATGTCGTTATAGAGAGGTTTTACCGCATGTATTATGGACTTCAATGGATAGTCATTAGTTTATAATCATTATTTTAATTGTGGTAATCGCTTCCATTGGGCATATGGAAAATTACAAGTGAGTGTTCGTTTTTAGTAGCAGCTCCAGTTCCTTTGTTCATGTGAACTCAAAGTAAAGGGTGCTCTAAGTACTAATTTTAGTTCGTGTGACGTACTTGTATCTTTTCTATTTAAACAATTGTAACCCTCGACTCACAGGCCACTTCTTAAGAAACTTTAACCTAGTCCTGACTGTCTGTCTGAAATCTTATACAAAGCCCTGACGCTTGGTCAGGCTACTCTTGGAAAAATCTTTCATACACTCCTGACATTTTTTTTTGTATTGGGCTGCAAACATTTGGTCAGGCCATTCTCATAGTTCTTTTGTGTGTCATTTTCACTAAATTACTTATTGAAACTTTGTCAATTCAACAATTTAAACTTCAATCATTCGTTATTTGTTATTAAATTAGACAGTATACATTCAACATTTGATTCAACTTGTGGTTTGTCAATTATATATTTACACATCCTAAGTCATCCAAGTTTAACGTATGATTAATACTACTTACATCATTCTCTCTCTTAATCACCTTTATTTGATTCACTCAACTTAGTCACAAACAACTATACATTTACTTATTGTGCACTTTTGACTTAATGTATAAGTTTACCAAATCTTTCTTCTCAAAAAGCGCTTTGGTTGCCTATTGAACGTACAATAGTTGATTAGAGAGCATTTAAAATCATAAAGCCAAAAATACATCTTGTGCTTCAATCTCGAAGCGTTCAGATGACTAATCTTTTGCCTGAGAGCAAAGAAATCTCTCTGAGTTCTTCGCTCATGTAAAAACACCAGACAAATAAGAATAATACTTCCAGCCCAAAAGTAAAGCAAAACCTTCCCTTGAGCACCAGACAGTGAAGCAGTATTCTCATTTCTGTAGCGTTCGGCGTTGTTAAACGGAGGTGACACCCACTTCTTACAGAATTCCTTTTCAGTTTCAGTGTACAAGTGACTGCAATAAGCTCTGGAAATTATCACTCTCAAAATAATATGTAGCCACTCGTTTCGGATTTGGTTGAACATGTCATAAATTCCAGAGTGAACAATGCCCTTTAGCCTTTCCTCCAGAAAGTGCCCTAATGGATCTGTAAATGCCCAGTAAATTGGATGAAACAAGATAATTTCCTTGCTCCGAAAACATTTTATTTTCTGCGACTACTCCGCCTAAACACTATGTAACTCAGCCAGATAATTTGCAAAAGTTTCAACAACTGCAACTTTATCAATCATGGCTCTTTTTCTATTTGGATCAACCAAGTACCGATGATAAGATTGGTCACCGTAGCCTAGCCCCGTCGAGTTAAAGAAGTCTGTATTGGTTTTGAGAAAATCGGGCTTTCCAGTCTTGGTAGGAAATAGATTCGCGTTTACGTTTATTAAAATATAGAGTATAGTGTTGTTTCCAGCAACCGCTACGCGGTAATCCAGCCTAGACAGCTGCTCAAATGTTTCGATTTTATTTTCAGGAGGAGGACTCACTAATAAGCTCTCGAAGAAGCAAATGTACAGGTTTGAAATAAAATAGGTTGCTATGGACCAGAGCAGAATCAGCTTACTTTTCTGCAAACCTTTTTGGTACATCGGAGTAAGAAGTAGATGACTGACAATTAATAATATTGCATCTAGAAATGTAGCCTTCGTCATGCTTTTGTAAATAATCAAAGCACTCAACGCAATACCCAAAATAAGAAATACCCAGGACGCATAATCGAAGGGCTTAAATGCTGCAAAAACGTTCAGTTTAGTGATCACTTGCTCATTTGCTGGCGTGCAGTAGACAAATGCAAAATACTCGCTCCCAACTCGAACTAGGTTTGATTTGCTTGCCTTCCCTATTGCCATAATTATCGGAAAGATTATGGGGTCTAACCGCTGTACTGTCTGAGGTAGCTCCTCTGTCACAGGCGTTGCGTTGAAGGGCTTGGCTAGCTCGTTAATTATTTTGGCCGTAATTATTTGTGTGCTCAAGACTTTGCTTAGCAAAAGATTTTTCAGCGTAATTGATTGTAATGCTGTCCGCTTACTTTGCATCCCGAACCCTCGTACTACAACGGTTCGACCATTGAATGACTTTGGTCGAATATGTGATTGACAGAATGTTCCATAAAATTCTTCTTTGTCTAAAGTGACTTTGTCGACAAAGTTGATTGAATGTCGATGATGCACAGGAATCGTGCAAAAGCTGCTCTGCTTACAAAAAAGGGACCACGAAAAAATGGATTGTATCAGAAACCTATTTGTGACTGAGTCAGGATTGATTCGAATAAGCAGTACATTTTCGGGGAAGTGAGTGTTTGGCGCTGGCAAGAATTCAATTTTAAATTTTCCCGGCCTTTCGTCCTCAGCTAATGAAACAAGGATTGAAATGTCGTTTTCATTGGCGTTACTCAGTGGTCTCACACTTTTCTGTATTATTGGTGGAGCTTCAAACGCTGTGTCCTGCTGAATAACGTATGCCAAAGAAATGACACAGGTTGTTTTGGGATGGAAGTTTGCATGGGAAATAATAAGCTCACTTGTATTAGTGTATCTGTCGTTAAATTGAATGTTAATTGTTGGAACGAGAAGTGACGCCGTGGTGTGGATGAAGTACTTCGTCCATTTGATGGAGGCAGCACTGCTGTGTAAATCGTAGCTAATAAAAGTGCAGTCGTCAAGGGACTCTACAATGCTTTCGAGCTCCAATCCAGAAGTAACTGTTAAGTTCAAATGGCAAGCGAATGCTATTAATGTAATGAGGTAAGCAATGAAGTTTGCATTGCCAAAAATGACCGTCATATTGTTGACTTTAAGTAATATGATTACTTTCTCGAATCCCTGTAGTTTATGCTGCAGAAAAGCAAAGGAAAGGAAAAACGTGGAACGAAAACTGATTTCCCTTTATTCTTTTGAGTTCACGTATGTACCTTACAGCTTAAGTGCTCGTTTGAATTTGCTTTAACAAATGACAAATGAATTCTTGTGCTCTTGGTTGCATGCTGTTATGGATATTATTGCTTGACTGAATTCATTATTTTCAAGGCTCTGTAGAATTTAACTTGAATAAATCCTGTGCATTCCTACGTGACATACGAGTTTCGTGTAAGAGCGTCTATCAGGCGTTTAAAACTATTATTTCGTGTCAATTTTTTAGTTTTACGTTCAGAAATTGTTTGCTGGAAGTAAGCTTTGCCAACTCGATTTAACCATTCATTACGTGAAACTATCTAGTGTTTTTTCTAAAACGAAATGTCTTCTTAGCAGAAACACCGCATGAATATCCAAAAGAGGTTTCTAAGGCATTGCTGGCGAATCCTAATCTTAATCAGTTCTTAAACGACACCCGACTTTAACGGAATGTGTTTCCTGTTTGAGCTTTTGAAACTTAACAACCGTAAAGGAGATATTGGATTGAGGTGGCACGAAAGTTGTGCGCAGAACCTTCATTTGAATAACTTTACTCCTTAAAATCCTGTTATGCACTTGAATTTGAATTATTTAATTATATTGCAAAATATAATATGACGTGGAATGGAGTGGAGGGCGGGACTGGGGTACCCAAAAAAGCGTCATTTGAACTTTATTACTATCAGTATAATCTCCTTAATTAGTTAGCATTATTAAAGTCTTTATAATTTTCATCGAACGTAGTTTTTTTTATAAATTTTGATTTCACTGTAAAGAAAAAAGGTTGCAAAAACAAGTGGATTTTACTACTTTTACTTTTAATAAAAAGTCATTCAGTACTTAAGTGTTGATTTGCAATGACGGACTTTTACTGTCTCCCATGCACTCCTGAGAGTTATCATAACTTTATGGGTGGTTGCATGACTTTAGTTCAACTTAGATGGCTGCGGCTCTAACAGTTCTTGTATATCTTTTTTTCATAAATACATATGTTTAAGATGCTGACAAACGGGTTCGCTTTTCTTGCGGTTACGTGACCTAATGGGCATAACGTTATCGAATTCGTTCAACATGCCATGTTTGGTTTACAAAGGTACAATATTATTACAAGGGTTTGTTCACGATGTAAACCCCGACTATGTAAGTATACCTTCACATATTTTAGATAATAATACTGTATTGCCTAATGGTTTGAAGATTTCATCTATCTATGTTAATGGTCTAAACGTAAGTAAACTAGTCGATATTATATATATGTTATATAAGTACCATTTCGATATACTCAGTGTACTAGAAACGAAGTTTGATGAGCATGTGTTACTTGGACAGTTCACGAAGCAGGGATATTCTAATTTCCGAATAGATAGACCAAATCGTAAAGGTGGTGAGACCCTTATTTATTTTTCGTGATAACGTCTCTTTTGTTGAGCTACCGCATGCTGTGCACCTGCCTCATGAGTTAGAACTTATGCATTCCGATGCGCTGTCCCTTTTCAAAAGCCATTCATTCTAGTAACTATTTATAAGCCACCGCATGTCAATGTCAATGATTTTTTGACTTGCTTTGACAGTGTCTTGCTGCACTTTAAGTCTTTGGAATTGAATACAGTCATTCTTGGTGATTTCAATATCGATTTGTCGAGCCTAAGTCTGCATCAAAAAGAGCTGCTTTGTCTGTCAAATACACATGATCTATCTCAGGTTGTTAAAAGTAATACTAGAGTCACCCGAACTAGCTCGTCTTTAATCGATCATGTGTATGTACCTAACGCATGTACTGTTGCTCAAGCTGGTTGTATTTACTTTCCTTCTTCTGATCACGATCTAGTCTACACTGTAATTAAAAGCGTTAAGTCTAGTATAGGGCCAAAGTTTATTCACGCTCGTAGCTACAAGAACATTGACTGGTCTCAAGTTAATATTTGCTGTTTTTTCTATACCGGACAGACGCTTGCGCTTGTTGGAGGGGATATGGTTGTAATATTTTTTTTAACAGCCCACATGTACATTTGTCGAAAAATCGGTTTTGTAAATGTTAAAAACGTCTCACTTCATTGTAATACCCGGGTAAAGAAAATCGGATTATATTTAATTTTGAGCGAACAAAACAATATTTCAAAATTCTGTCTAT
>JAQFZC010003278.1:0-19338 GCA_034695205.1 Dicyrtoma fusca
ATTGCGTGAATGTAACTGCAAAGTGGCCTAAGTACAGTTTCTATTTAACTGCAAACTGGCCGATGTCCATTCATGTCTTAAATGCAAAGTGGCCGGTGTCCCTTCATATCATAAATACAAAATAGCCGATGTCCATTCATTTTCTAAACTGAAAGTGACTGAGATATCGTGAGTGTCCACCGTAAATTGGCCAAAGTCCAGTCTCTGCCTAACTGCAAACTGGCCGGTGTCCACCAATTTCCCAACTGCAGAAATGACCAGAGTCCATCCATATTGCATTGCGTGTATGTAAATGCAAAGTGGCCTCAGTCCGTTTTCTGGTTTAATGCAATGTGGCCGAAGTCCATTAATTTACTAAATGCAATGTGACCGAAGTCCATTCATTTACTAAATGCTATGTGGCCTAAGTCCATTCATTTACTAAATGCAATGTGACCGAAGTCCATTCATTTCCTAATTGCAAACTGGCAAATATCCATTCGTATCCCAAATCCTACGTTGCCGAAGTCCATTTATATTGCATTGCGTGAATGTAATTGCAAAGCGGTCATAGTCCAGTTTCTGTGTAAATTCAATTTAAAATGAATAGAATTCGGCGACATTGCATTTAGGATTTGAATGGACATCGGCCACTTTGCTTTTAGAAAATAAATAGACTTCGGCCACATTGGATTTCGGAAATGAATGGACATCGGCTACTTTGCATTTAAGATATGAATGGACATCGGCCACTTTGCATTTCGGAAATGAATGGACATCGGCCACTTTGCATTTAGGATATGAATGGACATCAGCCACTTTGCATTTAGAATATGAATGGACATCGGCCACTTTGCATTCAAGACATGAATCGACATCGGCCAGTTTGCAGTTAAATGGAAACTGCACTTAGCAGTTACATTCATACAATGCAACATGGATGGACACCGGCCACTTTGAAGTTAAGACATGAGTGGGCATCGGACACTTTGCAATTAGGATATAATTGGACATCGGCCACTTTGCATTTCGGAAATGAATGGACATCGGCCACTTTGCATTTAGGATATGAATGGACATCGGCCACTTTGCATTTAGAATATGAATCGACATCGGCCACTTTGCATTCAAGACATGAATGGACATCGGCCAGTTTGCAGTTAAATGGAAACTGCACTTAGCAGTTACATTTATGCAATGCAAAATGGATGGACACCGGCCACTTTGAAGCTAAGACATGAGTGGGCATCGGCCAGTTTGCAGTTAAATAGAAACTGGACTTAGGCCTTTTTGCATTTACATTCATGCAGTGCAATATGGAGGGACACCGGCCACTTTGCATTTAAGACATGAATGGACACCGGCCACTTAGCATTTAAGACATGAATGGACATCGGCCACTTTGCATTTCGGAAATAATTGGACGTTGGCCACTTTGCATTTAGGATATGACTGGACATCGGCCACTTTGCATTTCGGAAATGAATGGACATCAGCCACTTTGCATTTAGGATATTTATGGACATCGGCCACTTTGCATTCAAGACATGAATGGACATCGGCCACTTTGCATTTAGGATATGAATGGACATCGGCCACTTTGCATTTAGAATATGAATGGACATCGGCCACTTTGCATTCAAGACATGAATTGACATCGGCCAGTTTGCAGTTAAATGGAAACTGCACTTAGCAGTTACATTCATGCAATGCAACATGGATGGACACCGGCCACTTTGAAGTCAAGACATGAGTGGGCATCGGACACTTTGCATTTAGGATATAATTGGACATCGGCCACTTTGCATTTCGGAAATGAATGGACATCGGCCACTTTGCATTTAGGATATGAATGGACATTGGGCACTTTTCATTTAGGATATGAATGGACATCGGCCACTTTGCATTTCGGAAATGAATGGACATCGGCCACTTTGCATTTAGGATATGAATGGACATTGGGCACTTTTCATTTAGGATATGAATGGACATCGGCTACTTTGCATTGAGGATATGAATGAACGGTATCAAGTCAAAACGACGAAAGCCAAAACGACGAATCGTTTCGTCGTATTGACCACTAACCTACATGTGCAAAACGACGAAGCGTTGTGGTCAAAACGACGAATCGTTGTGGTCAAAACGACGAATCGTTGTGGTCAAAACGACGAAGCGTTGTGGTCAAAACGACGAATGGCATATTTGCTGCATACTGTACATCTAACAATTGGACTAAATTCAAATTAGTTATTTGAATGTCCGTAATCGTACTTATGTGTCAACTGCTGAACGACGGTGAGTTGTGCGTCATTCTGTTCCGAGCGTTTGCACTAACATGGCAGGGTACTCAGTGAAATATTTGAGTCAAATTAACCCGTGCAGTAATAAGAAGGTACCAACTCAGAAATTGGATAAGGATGGATACTGTTACCAACGACGTAAAACTGTAGGTGATAGTGTGTATTGGCAGTGTGATCAGCGCCAGATTTGCAAAGCATCAGTTATCGAAGATAGTTGTGGGTTTCGCGCTGGACAAAAACATTGGAGTAATGACGGAAAACACAAATCTCACCTACCGGATAATATGAGGTTAGTTCTTATTTTGTAAAATGTGCTATTATTCTTATTTTATTTTTAACTGTTACTGTAGTATAATGTATCAATATTTGTAATTCATAATCATTTATTTTATTTATTTATTTATTTATTGCTACAAACTATTTTGTTGTAGAGGAAGAGCTGAAAGAGCTCGCGGAGCAGCTAAACAGATCAGCATAGCTCAGCCTGATTTGCGTGTACAACAAATTTATGTTAATGCCACTCAGAATGAGGATCTGGAAGTACATGCTCTTTTACCTACCGAGCAGGGACTCAAACGCTGTATTCGACGTTATCGTAAAAATGCGTTTCAGTTTAAGGACCCTAAGAGAGTAGTTGATCTTGAAATCCCTATACACTTCCAGACTACTATGCGAGGGGAGAAATTCCTCCAATTTGACTCGGAGGATCACAAACGAATACTAATTTTTACTACTCAAGGCAACCTTAAGGTAAATATGTTTAGTATTCAAGCATAATAACTACAAATTAAAAACTTGGGCTGTGCAACAAAATACAACTTATGCATTCATTCTATTTCCAGCGACTTGCTACTTGCAAATGTTGGATAACTGACGGGACATTTAAATCATGCCCTCGGTTATACAAGAAAGGACAATTGTACGTCATCCACGGCTTATTCAAGGACGGAGATGATAGTGGAAAGCATGCAGCTACTATGCCGTTGGTCTACGCAATTCTGCCTGACAAAAGACAACAAACTTACAGTATCCTCTTCAAGACTATTAAAGACATGAGTGAATTTGTTCTTCGTCCTGAGTACATTATAGTGGATTTTGAGCTGGGTCCAATCAATGTACTAAAGCAAGAATTTACAGACACCAAAATTCGAGGATGTATGTTCCACTTGGCCCAAAAAACGTCCACAGAAAGATTCAAGAACTTGGGCTTCAAAAACGGTACCAACAGGACCCAGAGTTTTCCCTGCAAGCCCGAATGTTCCATTCCCTTGCGTTTGTCCCTTATACTGATGTAAGCAAGCAATTTAAGCGTGTCATGCAGATGGTAGATCCAGCCCTGAGACCACTTGGTAACTACTTTTGGGACACTTACATTGGATCTACATGGAAACCACCGTTGTATGAAATTTCAATGTGGAATGCTGCTCAACTACTAAAGAATGGTTAGCCAAGAACGTCTAATTTTGCTGAGGGATGGAACAATAGATTTCAATCAAATCTAGGAAACTGGTACCCCCCAATGTGGAGAGTTCTGTTAGAAATTATACGCGAACAAAATAGAACTGAAAACTCCATCACTCAGATCGATGTCGGAAAATGGCCAAATTTTGAGAGAAAGAAATACAGACTTGTTACAGATAATTTAAAAAACGCCGCTGCTAAATATAAGAAAGGTCCATTCACCAAGTTTATTAGACAAGTAGCTCATAATGTTGCCTAATTATTCACTACGTTTTGTGTAAATATTTGTTTCTTTTTTATTTCATACTACATTTTTGGTTTCGACTTATTGACCACTTCGATTCGTCGTATTGACCACTTTGATTCGTCGTATTGACCAAGTCGATTCGTCCTTTCGTCCACTTGAATAAAACTTTCGTCGTATTGACCAAAATATTTTTTTGGGTTCGTCGTTTTGACCATTCGTCGTTTTGACCTTTCGTCGTTTTAACCGGTATTCGAATGAACATCGGCCAGTTTGCAGTTAAATAGAAACTGGACTTAGGCCTTTTTGCAGTTACATTCATGCAGTGCAATATTGATGGACACCGGCCACTTTGCATTTAAGACATGACTGGACACCGGCCAATTTGCAGTTAAGCAGAGACTGGACTTAGGCCAATTTGCATTGACACTGACGATATATGAGTGGAGTTCAAGTTCAAGTTATTTGAAGGTGTACTCGTGAGTGGGAGTACGAGAGGGTAGCTATAGATGGGGCAGTATTTACGAATAGTGCGAGTATGGGTAAAAGTAAGTAGGCCCTCACGAGTTGAGTGCGAGTGTCAAAAAATGCCGAGGTATGAGTCGTATGAGGATGCTCTAAATTGATTTAAGCGATTCCCCGCCGCCGCCACGGATCACGGAGGCACGGAGGCTAGTTTTAAAAATCCGTCTCCTGGCTCTGCCACGCATTACCAAGAATCTTGGTCCAAGATTATGTAACTAAAATAGAGTATTTGAAGCCTTTAAACCAGTCACCAGTAAGTCGTACGTGAGTGTTTTAAGTTCCTGGTTCCTTCTTAGTAAGTTGTTGTAGTTAAGTTAGTTAATTATTTTAATTTAATGATATTATTTATAGTTATTATTAATTCGTTAAGTTAATAGCAGGGATGGTAATTTGAGTCGGAATCGTAATGTAATCGGGATTATTTAAGAAATAGAATTATAGAATTCGTAGTTTTAAAAGTCAAGAATTAGAATCGAAATCAGAATCCGTATTATAAAATTACTATCCCTGGTTAATAGTTCAGTCTACAAGCAAGCTTCAAATATGAACCTCCGGGCCAACCAGTCAAAAATGTACTGGTAACAATCATAATTGACTCTCTGATCACAATCAGATTCACATTTGGATCTGAGAGTCAATTATGATAGTCACCAGTACATTTTTGAGGCTGGCCTGAAGGTTTACACCGAGTGAAGAATGGAAAATTAAGCCATACTTGAATGACAGCTTGAACTAGACCTCAGTTGTGCCCCTTGGGGTCCTGGGTAATGTCTGATACCTGGCGAATGAAATTTTTTTGGGGGGTCTCTTTGCTAAAAAAGCCTAATTTTCAGAGGGGTACCCCTACCTTGGTACCCTATTGCGTGAAACAACATTGTAATTTAGCATGCCAGGCCCCGTTAATACCCGGGGGACCCCCCCCCCCCCCGAAAACATCGGGGCAGGGGGGGGCCCCTGCCCCGATGTTTTCTGGAGGGATCCCCCGGGTATTAGCGGGTATAGGTTTTGCCAGGTACTGGCTATCAGAAACCTGATTTAAATAATACTGGTAGGAATTGAGAATGCATTAAGGCAGCTTTCGGTGGATGGATTAGGCCACAATTTTTTTTGACTAGGATGTGAAACGTTGCGTAATACTTTCGGTTTTCAAACCGAACGGGGATACTAATTAGAGTGAAATTAGCAAGTTGGTATGGGATTAGTCCTTTTTAGTCCACTAGTGGCACTATTTGAATAGGGATTACCAGTGGCCGGCACTACTAGGGTGCCGTTCATTTAGTATGTAACGCTAGATCGGCCTTTATTTTTGAACCACCTGTAACCTGCCTAAGGCTTGCAGAAAATCCCAATCTCAAAGAACCGAATTTCGGTTCTGGTTCTTTGAAATTACCCGGAACCGAGTCCGGTTCCGATTCCGGTTCTTACTGTAGCAAAACTCGTAAGAATGTCGTTCAAAATTATTCTCTTTTTCCAAATTTTAATTTTTCCGCGTCATTTAATTGATTTTTGCTATTTAACAGCAAATTATAATTATTCTGTTAATTAATTTAATATTATAATAATTCTTTGCGCGTAATAAACTGCCACAATTAAGTAAAAATATTAAATCTGCGATGGAATCACCGAAAAAGAAATTTTTAGTGATAAAGACACTATTGTTGCTCTATTTTTACAACAATTTTGAGTTTTTAACCATTTTTTTGAAGAACTGAAATCTCGATTCGGTACTGGTTTTCGGTTCTGGTTCTTTTCCGGGTAACCCGAGTCCCGGTTCCGGTTCAGGTCCGGTTTTTTAAGCCCTAAACCTGCCTGACCGCCGGTAACGCAATTTGCACTCTCTTGTATGTACGTAATTCATTAGTATAGGCCTGTCACGCCTGCCCAACCTACCACCGACCGCTGGGCCTGTTACATACTAAATGAACGGCCCCTAGGGCTTCAACTGACCCAATTCTTTGGTTATGTCATAATAAAAGTTACTGACTCATTTTCTATAATATTTTTATTGGTACTTAGCGTGTATCGCAATGACAGGTAGAATTGAAGTATTACTTAAGCTAGGGTTCGCAAGTCGGTATCGGTATACCGAAATACCGACAATACCGAATTGATTTCGGTAAAACGGTATGTCGGTATTTTGCCAGTGAGATACCGAAAAATACCGATACCGAAATAAGCCTTTTTTAGCCTTTTGTACTAATGTTTTGCAATTTTCGTGACAAGGTTTACGTGGCAACAACTTTAAAAGTGACAGAATGCAGCATTTTTGGAGAATCCACATTTTTTTAATGCTGCAAAAATAGTGTTCTTAAACTTTTAATTATTAAATGAGCTCGGTGACTTCAATATGAACATTTTCTACCGTAAACATTGAATTTGTATTGTAAAAAATGGTTTCGGTATCAGTTTCGGTATCGGTATCTTTCGGTATTTTATACTTCGGTATCGGTATTGTCGGTATTTTAAAACTGTCGGTATTGCGAACCCTAACTTAAGCCAGATAAGTATGTTAGCCCGCAAACTTTGTCATTGCAATTTTCACCGAATCTCTGGCATTTGGTATTTTGCTCTTCGAAAACTCGAAACAGGCTTAACTTGTGGTACAGAGTAAGTACCTCGAGCAGAGCAAACTCGTAGATGTAAATTACGACATAATCCAATCTCAGAACTATACAATTTAAAATTTTTTATGACGACCAGCGTAGGTGAATCATATTCGAAAGGGAACTTCATCGATATTCTTCTGAATTATTTCATATGCATAAAGGTGATTACTATGCGTCCTTTTTACAAGAGTCGTGTTGAGGTGATTTCCTCTGAGGAGTTAAAGTTATGCACATTACTTGTATTTACATATATGGAAGTCCACAGGCGGCAACAACTTATGGTTTCTAACTGTTCGGTTTACGGTTAACTGGTAATTAGATCCGATTCGGTTTGATCCTGCAACCGGAAAAAAA
The DNA here is from genome assembly GCA_034695205.1 of Dicyrtoma fusca. NCBI lineage: Eukaryota > Metazoa > Arthropoda > Collembola > Symphypleona > Dicyrtomidae > Dicyrtoma > Dicyrtoma fusca. Next base: position 7,470 of record JAQFZC010003278.1, read on the forward strand.
AATTCAGTTCGGTTGGGAATCTCAACCGAACCGCGAGCCCCTGTTTTGGTTCGGTTAAAGACCTATCACATTGCCACTATCCGTACGTCGGATTCTACCTCCGTACGAAATTTGGTCCGTATCCGTAAGGACACCGTATTTCCTGTATTAATTGCCCCCCGCAACTATTGCTTAAATCTGGTTAAGCAAGGAGAGTCAGTAATATGATTTACGTGTTAAAAACCCCGGCAACTATTGCAGACCCGGCAATAAATACAGGAATACGGTATATCACATTGAAACCTTCCGTATGCTACGGACGAATATTTTTGTCTGGATGACGGACCAACCCAGCGGTCAAATAATGTTCTTCCATATCCGTCAGCGCACTATAACATTGAACTTCTACTATTCCGGTCCCCTCATCCGTACTCAAAAAGCTTTCGTAAGAAAAATTGAAACTAAATTAACGGATTCAACTTGGGTCCGTCAAACGGACGGAAACAAATTTCGCGGCTTTGGAATCCGTTGGGGCAACGGGCAGGTTTAAAGTTCGCTTTCCCAATTCAAATGATTCTACCTTGATCAAACCTGGATCCGTAATTACGGACCAAGGTCAATGTGATAGTGCGCTAACGGATACGGAAGAAATTTATATAAAGGATAGTTTGGTCCGTCATCCCTACAAAAATATTCGTCCGTAGCATACGGAAGGTTTCAATGTGATATATCCTTTAGGGTGCTGTTCTGGTCGAACCGTAAGCAGCCAGCTGAACGGTTAACCGAATTCCAAAATAGCAGTTAAACGAGACAGAAATCCCCAAAACTTCACATTCATCAACGAATATAAGGCAAGCGTTAAAGTTCTAAGTGACCGGTTACCTAATAGTAGTACATACCGTAAAACACCATATAATTCCCCGACCCGTATAATTCCCGGGGGGTCGAAACCTGTCTCAGTAAATAATTCCCCGCCCCGAATAATTCCCCGGTATATTATTTGAAGTATTTCAACTATACACCAATGCACACTTAAAGTATACTCAGGAATAAAGTTGTTGTCAGTCGACTAAAAAATTGTAACTATTCATCAAAAATCTTTTTCAACACAGTGCTTTTTTGAATGATATTTTTCATAAAATAATAATTCCCCGCCTCATATTATTCCCCGACCCGTATAATTCCCGGGGGTTAACGGGTCGCCTCAGTAAATAATTCCCCGGGGAATTATTCGGTGTTTTACAGTAATTACATAGATAATGGAGTCCAATGCGGGTAAAAGGTTCTTCAAGAGGCATAAAGTCCGGTGAAGGCAAGTATGCCACTTGAAAGAGTCAAAAAGTCCCAAAAACTTGGATGAGGCAAAAAGTCTACATGAGAAAGAATCCGGTTCGGATGGCCATTTTGTTCCATTAATAGGCCACAACTTTCCTCGACCATAAAAACTTTGAGATTTTTGTTCGGAATGTGGTAGCTGTGCTGAGGTAGGCCTGTGAAAGCCATATAACTATTAATATTGTGTCATCACCATCGGTGGTACGAGGGCCCCAAAGTATGGTCAAAGTGGATTATGAGCTCACTTCTACCAGATCATAGAGAATCTCAGTAATGAACACCGACTTTTCCCGATAGAAAGGGATTTTTAGTTTGTATTTTTTTAATGATAGTCTACCATTAGTGAAGCCCATTGGGCTTAATAGAAGTTTTCACAAACCCCCCACTAGGGGTAGAGAGAATTTTAAAATTAGGGAAAACGGCCTTTTGGTCACAGTTGCTCCTGTCCGGAGGAGGTCAAAATGTCAACCGATTGTGATGAAAATTTTTGAGGCGGTAGTCGGTAGAAAAATATTAGGGCCTTCTTTTGTACTAAGCTCTTATTTTGAAAATAACATTAAAAAATGTTTTTTGAAGTTAAAATTTTGAAAAAAATAAAAATCCGTATTTTTACTCTAATTTTATTCGAATTAGTTTTACAATGTGCAGAAACACATTTTAAAACTTTTTTGTCTCTATATTTTTTTCATTTGACCCTTTAAAAGGTCGTTAAATGTTTTAGACGGATTTTTAAGAAATGTCCTTAAAAGGCCTTCAAACAAAACCACAATAAGTTACTCTCAAGGACAGCTTTAAAAAATCCGTCAAATCATCCAGATTTTGAATTCGAGCTAGGTAACTGTAAATTTAACACTCAAAATGACCTCCCCTGGCGGCCAGGAGCTTCTAAACCATCTTCGGCACTAAATACAAGTTTGGATGTATATTCGAGGCTAACTCTTTCTAATCCTAGATTTAAAGCCACGAGCAGTGAGGTACCTCACTGGGGTTGCGGACTACTCGCCTACTGACGATTCGCCGACGGCCTACCCGCCTACCACCAGCTCGCCTACTTTAATCTTGCCAACCGACCAACTTGCCCACCGGACAACTTGCCTACTTCAAACTTGCCAACTAGACAAGTCGACTACTTACCAACTTGCCGACTAGACAACTGGACTACTTAAGAACTTGACAACTGGGCAAGTCGACTACTAACGAACTTACCTACTACCCAACTCGACTAACTAACCAATTTGCCTACTCAAGGAGATGACGGCAAAGCAATTACTGTTGCTATTCATAATGATTCTAACTTTCCTATGACGATTCTGAATATTTTAGACCATACCAAATGCATTGAGCGGTAGATTGGTTTCTTGTCCATTTTTCAATTTCAAATTTCACATGAACTTAAAAATGACTAAAATATTCACAAGTTAGAGCGATAAGCCTAATCTTCACTTTGAAGGATGTTTATTCGGAATTTCAAAATGAAGTAAAGGTTCCATAAATTGTCGGTGTGCAAATCAAACTGTAAACGAAATAGATACCCAGTACAATCACCCACAGCAGTAAGATTGGTAAAATTACCAGACATTAATTAAATCGACATCAATTTATCATTTTCAATATTAATTAAAGGATACGCTTAACAACTACTCGTTTTTCTCACAGCGTACACTATTTTTACTTTAAAGTTAATTAGAATACTACACGAATTTTTTGTACGGCATATTTCCATTCGATGACTTGAGGTTTGAAGCAATGACCATCACGAAGAAGCGACCACTGGTATGTTTCGCCAAACGCACGGACGTAATTCTAATTTATAAAATAAAGTTAATACTATTTGTTTTAAAATATCTTTTGCTTTTCCCCAGGGTGGTACTAGGTACCTCTTTCTGTTCTAAAACACTTGCGGTTCGCAATCCGACAATTTATGGTACCATTTCGTTTTGAAATTAAATATTTTGAAAATTGAAAAATGGACAAGAAACCAATCTACCGCTCAATGCATTTGGTATGGTCTAAAATATTCAGGATCGTCATAGGAAAGTTAGAATCATTATGAATAGCAACTGTAATTGCTTTGCTGTCATCTCCTTGAGTAGGCAAATTGGTTAGTAGTCGAGTTGGGTAGTAGGTAAGTTAGTTAGTAGTCGACTTGTCCAGTTGTCAAGTTCTTAAGTAGTCCAGTTGTCTAGTCGGCAAGTTGGTAAGTAGTCGACTTGTCTAGTTGGCAAGTTTGAAGTAGGCAAGTTGGTCGGTTGGCAAGATTAAAGTAGGCGAGCTGGCGGTAGGCGAGTAGGGCGGCTCCCACCTCACTGCTCCAAAACTTATTCTCCACTTCCTCCAGAGATTTTCGATCGGATTTCCGGTGACTGCGCTGGCCACAAAAACACTTTAATCTGGTTGGTGGAACACAAATTGAGCAAAATTTTGGCCATATACTTTGGATATTACCCTGTTGAAAGATGAACTGCTGTCGAAAACCAAGTTATCGGGCCGATTATCGGCAATTATCTTCAAGAATTCTAGCTTATCCTTGCCCATTTATTGTTGTGGATATGTCGGTAAGGTTCTCCACACCCCAGACTCTAACAGTACCAACAAATAAAAAAATTAGCACTACGACAGCCAAAAAGACAAGGCTGCACTGTTCGGGTAGGGTTCTCGAATGAGCCCTGCATCAGTGGAAGCGCATCTTGTTGGCGGATTTGATCTGTTTGGAGCGGAGGGAGTCCAAAGGGTGTGGCGAAGGACGGAGAAGCCCTAAAGCCCAGAATTTTGACTCAATCGGCCACAGGGAGTGCTTCCACGGATGGGAGGCTCATTCTAGATCCACACCCGAATAGTGCAGCCTTGTCTTTTGGGCAGTCGTAGTGCTAATTTTTTTTATTTGTTGGTACTGTGAGAGTCTTAGGCGTGGAGAACCTCACCTCACGAGTGCATTTCTTAAAATTATCGAACTATTTTAAGTTTTTTTGTAGTTGTAAGATTAGCAGATTAAAATGTTATGTACACTTAGAAAGCCAATTAAGTGCGCTTTAAAACAAAGCAAGTTTGAGTTTGTTTGGTTGACGTGTGCAAAAGATTTCGTGATTTGTACTTTTTAGGATGCACTGTGCTAATGCTAACTTTAAGTCGTGTAAGCCTTCAGTTTTCACTGATTTGTAGTCAACAATGTTGTTTTGATGCATTAACATAAAAATAGCGTTATATTGTTTTGTACAAGAACAAACTATTAACACGTAGTACAAAAATGTAATATAACCAGCATAGTCTAATGTTACGTTCTAAAATGCTTTAAATGCTCTAAAATGATTCTCAAGACCCTACTTAAAGTAGGACGCTTGTAAACCTTATTGACTGCGTATATAATTCAAAGTTATTCTACAGGACTAAACGTGATGCGGGCAATAGCCAGATTGGATGTAAGCATACTAATTAAGCACACTAATCAAACTTTAACTCAGTTTCGCCGTAACATTTGTAAATGATGACCATACTATTTGCAAGTTATTATTTTGTTCAATTATTTACATTGACCTTTTTAGTTTATTTTGGCGTAATAAAATACTAGCTAAGTATGGCAGTTTTTAAATTATATTTAGGGAATTAATTGCAATTGACTTCTAGTAGGAGCTAAGTACTTATGAAGTCAAGCTGAAATCCCCACACTTTGTCCCCCTGCCGTCTAAATCTTACAAATCCATATGCACATACTTAATATCAAGGATCCAATGTCGAAATAGGACAAACGAATCCCTTTTTCAAATCTATGACAGCTGAATATCTAAGTAATATAAAGTTTTTTTAGCAAACCAATTGTACTTTTAAATATAAACTATCTTACTTATAAGTAATAGCTAAAGGTTGCAGTACTTTTGAAACTTTGAAAATAATTTTTTGTAATGTGTGCATGTAATAAGTGCTGAAAGCAGTCCAAACGCTTTATTCAATATCAAACATTACGATGTGGTTTAGCACAAAATTGACATGCTAAGAGAAATATTTATAGCCTAAGTTTTCTGTGACGTTTCATTCTCAAACGTTGCAACACTTGTTAAAATTTAATACATACATTAAAGCTATACTTTAAAACAGATCAACTATTATAAACGCAACCAAATGTTTTCTATACCATACTTACAACTGCTGCAGCTGTACAACGTCGAAACACCGTTAAAGATTACAAGACTGGGGGTGACGAAGAGTAATGCGAAGCATGGATAAAATGTTGAGAGTATCATCGTTAAACCTTGATTTTATCTTGGTGCATATCGCTCCGACTGATGAAAATGCTCGCTCGGACTCCACACTAGTCGGCTTTATTGTAAGGAGTGTGTCGTAACATTTCTGTAGATACTTCCCTCGGAGATTGTTTTTCTCAATGAAATTCATCTCTGCGGTAAGAGTCTTACTTGTCTCTGATTGTTTGGTAGCTGATACCTTACATTTTGTGGGGTTCTCTACGCTACCTACAGCTAAGTTAAGCCTTTCCTCAAACGTTCGTCGTTTCTTCATCGGCGGGCTATCTGCTACGGAGGAAGATTGTTCCGGATCTATTGACACAGGTACAGCTGCAAGAGGGAAAAGCCTGTTTATCAATTTAATTAAATGATCTTTGATTTCATGCTTTTTGTGAAGCTTAAATACATCAGACGTAACCAAAGCTGGGGTATTTTCCTGATCTTCAGCGTTTAAGTCAGGAAACATAAAATTGTAGTAGGGAGCTAGGTCTTCGTTGTCTTCTTCATCGCTGTCTTCATATTCTTCGTCGATACACATATCGTTTAGACTACCTGATTGCAAATAATATAAAGCAGAAGCATTTATAGTCCAACGATCTTTAATCCGAATTCTTAATTGTCGTAGAAGAGCTTCACTCAATGGATTTTTCTGTTTTTCGAGTTGAGAAAAAAGCATTTTTAATGCAGTTCGTGCTTGAAGCAGATTTGAGTCCCTACGACAAAGTACCTTAACAGTTAGGGCAATGGGTTTGAGAGCATTGATAAGACACCGAACAATACATTTCTCGTTATGGGATACTTTTATCCCGATTCCCTGTGTTTTAACTGCCTCGTCAACCGAATCCTTGATTTGATTGTACCTTTCTAACATTTCATATAAGCTTGACCAGCGAGTCTTAACGTCCTGCTTCAGTTTAAGCCCTTGTTTAGTCTTCATCTTCTCGCAAATAATCTCTTGCAACTTATCACTATCGGTTACCGACCTTTTAAAATGCTTTGCAAGTGCTCGAATTTTATGAATGACAGCTTTAATACTACTAGACTTTAATGCCAATGATTGCCCAGTTTCTTCTACGCAAAAACTACTTTTCATGTTATCGGACTCGCTGACTGTTTGGTCGTTTTCTTTTGCGTCGTCGTCTTCGGGGTTTTCATTGTCATCATCCTCGTCTTCAGTATCAGCTGGCAACGCATAATCTGCTTCACATGTATTCTTCTCATCGTCTAAATTTTCATCTTCACTCACTGAATCATCTGTTTCTTGACCTTCGTTGTTTAACTTTTTTGCAGATTTCTTTTCATACAAAACGTCTAAAACTGCCAGATGTATTCCGTGAACCAAGCATAACTGCTTCTCAGTGGGAGAATGCTTATGCAATTTTTGCATAACTTTAGCACCGTCTGTGATGAAAGACACGATATGTTTTTCCGAGTCAATCCCAAAATCCGCCAAACGTTCATTAACTAGTTTAAGGACAGTAATCGCATCGGCTTTTCCAATAATCCTCACCAGCCCCAGATTCCAAAATTGACCAGACTGGTCAAATACCGACACATTAATGTACCGCCTGCCCGCAACACTCGAGTACTCATCGAAATCGCAGCTAAGAAATTCTCCTGCTTTAATTTTTTGTTGAAGTTTTTGTTGAATCAGCTGTTTGACCCTACCCCCATAATTCATTACCAATTTTCGTATTGTCTTATCTGATAGAGGTACGGTTGTTTTTGCCTTTAGTTTGTTCAGCGAATCCTGTAACCCCTCTCGCAAAACAGCACTTGTCTTAATTTGGTGAAAAGATATCCCATCACACGCTGTTAGGTGTGCTAGACGTGACTCTAGTGGATACTGCTTACTTAATATTTCCATATTGTCAAGATCAGGTTTCTTAGCCGGTTTCTCTGGTTAAAAATATGTTTGGTATTAAATAGATTTACAATTCTTAAATATTAATAGTTGCTGAATACAGTATTAAGAAATTTTATTGAGCTAGTAGCTAGCCTAAAAATTTCTGTTAGTGAAATTTTCCAAGCTTTCAAACACATTTGGTGTCCCTCCTGTGGCTGAAACTGTTGTAGAGTGACAATGGATAAGAAGTTTAGTTGTAAAAATACGAAATTTTTGGGTGCTAATAAGCTTTAAAACGTTTTATTATTTAGGAGCTAATATTACTGCTGAATATCCAACGAACTACATGTCCTTTGAGCAGGGACGTCTGCATATGATTAAGTTTCCATCCGGTATCCAGATTCATGAAATTAAAAGTTCTGCTTAGAGTGAAAAATTTTTTAAAATTTTAGTCGATCATAAGGGTTTCATTTCTACTAGATCATATTGTAGATTAATTAAATGTGCTTGCTTTCAGGACTTATTTGAATAAGGATTTGAAAACTTGCATAAATGGTTGTGACTAAGAAATCAAAGTTCCTGTGTTGAAGTTAAATGGACTGCAAACGTAAACACGTGAAATTGTACGTTCTCTAAATAAGAATTTATTAACACTTGAGTCACTTAAAGCACGGGAACGTCGATTCCTTAGCCATTGTTAGTAATGCAATTTTTATAACTCCTTTTTCAAATAAGTCCCGAAAGCAAGCACATCCAATTAATCAACAACTTGAGCTAATGAAAATGGAACCCTGTTATTTTCGGCACTTGTTAATCTTTGTACATCCAGCAAAATTTCCTCCATCTCATGAATCTGGATACGGTATAGAAACGTAATCCTATCGGAACGTCCCTGCTGAAAGAACATGTAGTTGGTAGATTGTTCAGCAGTGATATTAGTAACTAAAAAATAAAAAGTTTTGAAACATTTAAGTCGTTAACAAATTATAATTTTCACCACTAAATAACTTTTAATGTTATAATTGTAAAACCATAATAATGTGACAATTAATTTTTACGATTATGTTGTAATTGTTATAGAATTCTATTATTAAATCAGTTCTTGTCTATTGCCACTTCACAACAAATTTTACCTTAGGAGAGATATCAGATGTTTGTTCGATTGCTTGGAACATTTCAGTAATACATTTTTAGGTGATTTACTGGCTCCATGAAATTATTTATTACACTAGCGCTCAAGATTTTGCAAACACTATTACTTGACAATGCAAATCGAACAATGTCGTGAGCACAAACGTTGAAATATTGTATTCTCTTGTACTTAATTGTGTAAAATCATGCTGAACAAGACTAGCCATAGCAAACTTAATTTGGACCACGTTCAAAGAAGACCGACTGAAAAATTTAAAGTAGTGTAAACAATTGTTGCTCCAAATTGTTCAAACACTAGAATTACTTAATGGTTTAAAATTAATTTAGTAATTAAACTTTACTTTTAAACTAAACTACGTTTCCATAAATTTAACAGCAAGCTGGAACTCCTGTAGCCTGTACGGCAGCATTCACAGGTCGATTCTTATCGTAAACCATATTTCAGGTAGGAGTCGGACGGACGTTATTCCAGGTATCCAAATTTTTCGGGTTTTCAGGTCCTTTTGATTACGAATACCGATTTAGCGACTTTTTCCTGTTGATGCGGTTTTGAGAATATTGTATGAGAATCAAATCCGGAACCTGACTGGGTTATTTAGGGGCGTTATTTTATTTTTTTCAAGAAAAAATTGAATTCACCTACCCGCGTATTTTGTATCATTAACTTATTGAAATCCAGCCTTCTTCTAAGAACCTGTTTTATTGCTGATTATTTCACATTTCGGTAGCAGTCAATTAACTGTCGATAGCAGTTAGATTTATTTTTCTTCAACACAATCATAGGTACGAACTATTCCTGTAGCTAAGAAACCACCATATGTAATAAGGACCTGCAAATACAACTATAGTTTGCTCGACGTAATTAATTTGAGGACCAAGGATGTCTGGACTACTGTTTATGGTCAAATAGGGGCTGAAGAAATCATGAATCTACGATTGGCTAATTGGCTGAAATGTAAAATAATGAGCTACAAAACTGGGTCTTGGTAGAAGTTTTGGCTTTAAATAAGATAATGATCCAGAATGAGCGGCTAGGTCAATCCAGGTTTTTTATAACAAAATATAATTTACGCCCCCAAATGACCCCTTCAGCGTCCGGATCTGATTCTCATAGAATATCCTCAAACCCGCATTAATAGAAAAGTTCGCTAGGTCGGTTTTTTTAATCAAAAGGGTCTGAAAACCCGAAATTCGGATACCTAAAATACCGTCCCTCCGACTCATACCCGTAATCTGATTCACGCTACCAATCAGCATGTGAATGCCGTCGAACTTCAGTTTTTTTATTCGGTTATCCTTGAACTTTGCCCAAATTAAGTTTGCTATGGCTATTTTTGTTCATTAAATTCTCCACAAACTAGTACAAGAGAATACAATATTTCAATGTTTGTGCTCACGATATTGTTCGATTAGCAATGTCAAGTACTGGCGTTTGAACAATTTTGCGCGCCAGTGTAGTTTAAACTGCAAAAATGGTCCCGGAACCTTAAAACTATTGCAATTTTAGTACCTTTTGGAGTGATGGGTGTTTTTTTCTTAGCGAAGCGTTTGTGAACATTATTAGCATGACTATGTAGTCCACTTGTGCTGCTGTTCTTGGTAGAAATAATGTGTGTACAAATTAGACATATTGCTTGACCTTTTTCCTTTCGATACAACTCCCAAATGCTATTGAGTAGCAGACCTTCACTAGATTCGACTTCGGAACCATTGTTATCCATGTTTCTACAAATATTCACAAGGACGTATTAAAAAACTGACCAAACAAGTAGCTGATTTCTTTACTAAAATTATATCTCTTGGCAATCAAAATTAGTGAGCTAATTAAACAATCTATGTGACATAGTTTTCAATTCAAGAGACGCTAGTTGCGTCTATTAAATAGGAACCAATTAAAGGAATAAGCACTTCAACAAAAAACATTGTATCATGTACCATACTTATTCTAAAAGATCACGCCGTGACTATCTAAAAATCAAGCTTTTTAGCAATGTGCACTGTTGCTGACACATGTACTGCTACGGGTTGCGCACTACTCGCCTACTGACGATTCGCCGACGTCCTACCAGCCTACAGACGATTCCCCGACGACCTTCTCGCTTACTGACGATTCGATGACGGCCTACTCGGCTACTGACGATTCGCCGACGGCCTAATCGGCTACGGACGATTCGCCGACGGCCTACTCGACTGCAGCCAGCCCGCCTACTTTAATCTTGCCAACCGACCAAATTGCCGACCCGACAAACCAACCAGCTTGCCAACTAGACAAGTCGACTACTTACCAATTTTCCAACTAGACAGGTCGACTACTTAATAACTGGACGCCATTTCACTAGTCTTCACCTAACTAACTTGACAACTATACAACTCGACTACTTCCCAATTTGCCTACTGTAGGAGATGCCAGCAGAGCACTTACTATTAATAATGATTCTAACTTTACGATGGCGATTAGGAATATTTTAGACCATACAAAATGCATTGAACGGTAGATTGGTTTCTTGTCCATTTTTCAAATGCACAATTCAAAATATTTAATTTCAAAAAGAAATGGTGCTATAAAGTGAAACTAAATGCGAGAGTTTTAGATCTGTAAAAGAAAGAGATACCTACGTTTTTGCCATTTTGGACAAAAGCAAAATTTACTTTAGAAACACAGTTTTAAGTTAGTTTTAAATTGGAATTACGACCGTGAATTTGGTAAAACACGTCAGAGATCGCTCCATCGTGATGGTTATTGCCTCAAGCTGTCAAATACAAGAAATACCTGTAGAATTTTAATAAATTTTAAATAGTATACGGTGTGGAAAATCGTGAAAAATTGTTGTCGATTTAATTTATGCCTGATAATTTTTCCAAACTTATTGCTAGTGCTATTGGTAATTGTACTGTGTATCTATTTCTTTCACAGTTCCACAACACTCGATTTGCACACTGACAATTTATCGAACCTTTATTTCGCTTTGAAATTCCGAATAAACATCCTTTAAAGTGAAGATAGGGTTTATCACTCTGATTGAGAATACTTCAGTCATTTTAAGTCAATGTTAAAACAATATGAAAAATTGACAAGAAACTAATCTAAAGTTTAATGCATTTAGTTTGGTGTTAAGTAGGGTACAAGCTGGTAATTGTGATCGATTTCAACGCAGTCAATGTTTAAGTGCTCTTAAAAATTAATTGCTTACGTATTTTTTTAATCTGAAAAACTAATAACAACTACTAACATTTGTGTATATTTATCTGAAAAAATTTTTGAACGCCTTAATGCTTTTTTGTTGAACGATCACAATAGAACGAATATCACAAGTACCAGACT